>JAEMWC010000061.1:1060000-1085000 GCA_016490735.1 Pachyseris speciosa
TTCCTGGAGCCGGTTTAGGCGTGTTCAGTACCTCTCTTATACCGAAAGGAGTACGATTTGGTCCCTATAAAGGAAAGAAGACTGGGTGGGAACACATCACGGATAAAACAAATACGAGTTACATGTGGGAGGTAGTATGCTAAAGGCATCTTTGTACAAAGTCATGCCGTTCGATGATTTCCTTTCACTCCCCATAATTTTCTTGCAAACTAGTGTACGACTGGCATGATTGTATTGATTAGTAATGCGAATGAATAATTTAGGAGTTCTGATTACAAAAGTCAAAACTCTTGCAACAGTGATCGTTGTAACTTCGTCAATCGTTCCCATACGTGCCTCTGCTTCATAGTGTTTTCTACCAGGAGCCTATTTGAATGGCGAATTAGAATTCACTGACAGCTGTGCTTTCTATATATGCAGGTGCTTTCGTATCAAACGGATAGAAATTATGTGTGGATGAGCTATAGCCACCACTACACTGGCAGAGTGACCTGATACGGTGATAGAAACAACACTATTAGCATTTTAAGGAAAAGTTCTTTATTTGCTTGCGTTGTAGATAGTAAAAGATGGCAAGTTCAGTTATTTCTTAGACGGTCGTGATGAATTCCATAGTAACTGGATGCGGTTTGTCAATTGCTCTCGCTGTGAAGACGAGCAGAACTTGGTAGCCTTTCAGTTTCGAGGGGAAATTTATTACCGCACGTACAAACCTATGCATCCAGGAAACGAATTACTGGTGTGGTATGGAGAGAGTTACGCCAAAGATCTGGGGATATCACTTCATGATAATCCTGATGAGAAAAATAAGCAAAGTTAGTCTCATTACAATCTCTCTTGATTAATTCATTTTAAGCCATTGAATTGTGCTGTTTATGCTGACTTAAGTACTATGCGCCATAACAGGAACACATTCCTTTGGGTCCCTGGCTATCCTGCCGGTTCGGGTTCCAAGAAAATCCTATTTCGCCTTACCCTGGGTTCAAGAGGTTACTTTTTTTCGTTTGTAGGAGGAAAAATACGCAGCGAAGTCGCGTTTCCGAGGCGCGAAGCGCCGAGAGAAAAAAAATTTCGCGCCTCCGTTAACCACCGGCCTCGCTAAGAAAAATAAATCCTCTGGCACCCAGGGTAATTTCGCCTTAGAGGCAAGCAAATAGCTGACACATCATTTGCTAATGGCTCGCTAAGGAAAAACCAGACTGACTGCATGCACTCTAGCGAGGAATACATTCCTTTTAGTCTTTTTTTGTTTAAAACTCTCGAGTTGAAGATCCCCTTTATTTTAATTAGTAACAAGTTTGAAATCCTAATTTGCAACGATATCAGAAAAGCAATTTCACTACCACAAGAATTTCTTATATCCTATATCTTACTTTTAATGCCTATAAGGAAATAATCTCCTTCGCAGCCGTTATTAGGATCGTCACGTAACGTTCCTCCCCACTAACGGCTGCTCACTCGAGCTCTGCATTCTTTTCTCTCTGTTACCGAGAACCAATAAAATGCAAGTAATTCTTGGCAGCTGCGGCAATCACATTTCTCGTTTTATTTGCCGCCAAATACACAACAAGACGAGGACTAGGACCAGGTTTCTAGAAAATGGAAGCCTGCTCCTTATTGGTCAGTTTGAAGGAAAGGAATGCAAAGCTCGATTGAGCAGCCGTTAGCTGGGGAGGAGCGTTGTGTGACGACCCAAATAACGGCTGCAAAGGAGACCATAATAAGGAAATTCGTCAAGACAAAAACCGAAGAAACCTCCGTCGTGTAATCGCAAATAATTACATTGGACTATAGTTACATTTCTACTTTAAAGGTCCAAAAGTTGTACTATTTACATCGTGTTCAATTGATCGCCGAGTAATGCGGCCGAAAAAGAATAACGGAATGTCCTCTAGCCTCCTTCGCAGACATCTTTGGGATCGTCACGCGTTCCTTGCCCACGAACGTCTGCTGAACTGAACTGCCACTTCCTTTCGCCGGCGGTTAGCCTTTGTTTTGAAGAAACCAATAACGAGCTGCGTAAGAATGGAAATCGACACCCGATTCACGTGCATCGTCTGTGAAAATAATCCAGGGGTCGAAGTCCTACTTTCCATAAATTGAAAAACGAACTATGATTGGCTAACCGCCGCGAACGGAAGTGGTAGTTCAGTTCAGCAGACGTTCGTGGGCAAGGAACGCGTGACGAGCCCAAAGACGTTTGCGAAGGAGGCTAAATGTCCTCCGGGGCCCGGTTGTTCGAAAGCCGATTAACTTAATCCTGGATTACCGTAAACTTTAGTTTCAGTTTTTAACTTTTGGATCCAAATTTCTTTTGCTGCTTTTTGCTTTTCAGGATTGAAGTTCTCTAATCTAAAACTTTGCAGAATATCAGCGTTGAACAAGGTCTGTGATTAGACAAATAAACTCCTTGGTTAAGTTTTAATCTTGGATTAGGGTTAATCGGCTTTCGAACAACCGGGCCCGGATTTCTCGTTTTAATTGGACAGACACATCTTGCAAACGTTTGAGGCAGACGATATTTTGTACTCTGGTCAGGTCAGAAACCTTTATGAGGAATTTTTGTAGAATCTTGTTTCGGAATTCGGCCACTCGAACGTACTCTAAAAGCCGTAGTAGTATTTAGAGTAGATTCAAACGTTTTTACTTTTATAGGTAATGGGTACGTATGTGATGGCTGTGACAGGATGTACACTTCTTTAAACTTCCTTCAGAGACACAAGAAACATTACTGCTTGACGCGTACGAGCAATAGAACATGGGAATGTGACAAGTGTGGAAAGAAATTCGCATCATTGAACTACCTGAAGGTTCACGTCAATAATCATTCCTTTAAAAAAACATATCAAAGTAATCACGATGTAACTGAGGCTGGCAATCGTAATCTTACCAAGCTCCCCAATGCTCACAAAGGAAAGAAGTCATATCAGTGTACACAATGTAACAAGGCGTTTAGTGACAGTAATGATCTGACCAAGCACCTCCGTATTCACACAGGTGAAAAGCCATATCAGTGTACACAATGTAACAAGGCGTTTAGTGACAGTTGTTAGGGACTTTAAGCATCGACAACGGGAACGGCAACGGCGACGTGAGAACTGTGAGGGAAAACCCAAATGTCGCATTGCGCATGTCTGGCGCGAAATATTTTGACGTTCTGCTTCGGGGCCCGACGTGAGAAAGCTTAGTTTGGCGTTGAGTGAAAACGTGAGTAGCATTTCACATATTTTAGCTCTATTTTTGCCCCCAAATTGATAATTTTAATATGGATTGATACCTTAAGATACCAAGGAATAGAATCATTGAGTTGTTGCTTGATTTTTTTCCCCAAACTATAAGCTTAAAAACTTTCATCAGTCGGCTGTTTCAAAACAAAAAGCTAGCGCCGATGCCTCCGAAATTAGAAATGATTTGCGAGACTCACACTGTTTATCGACAGTTCTCTCTAACATTACTTTTTCGCATTCGAAATAAGACATACTAGAGCTGTTAATTTACACTAAACATGGCCGAGAAAAATAACTAGTGATCAGTGTTGCTCAAAACTAACGTCCAAAATTCTCTATCATATCGTAGTTTTCAGTTCAAATTCCTAGATGTAAAGATATGGAAATTGACATGCATGCTCGTTCTGCTAAAGCGTTTCTCGCAAATCCCGGCCTTCGCTGCAGAACATTTCAATTGAGTTCATGTTAATCTAGTCGCTACTTCTAGGTAATATATTGGTGATTTTTATTTTGTTTTATTTTATTACATTACCTCGGCTAAAAATGTGATATCTAATCTCCGATAAACACTTGTCGTTTTCCAGCACTGATTTGTTGACGTATTCAGTTTGTACAACAGTAAAAAATCTACATCGGTCATATCATCATTAAAATGGCTGAACGCGAAGGAATATCTCGAGAGAAGTTGGCGTCTTCGGCGGCTGCTTAACTGCTTTCAAGTTCACTCCACAACCGCGTCCTCTCCCCAGTATTTTCTCGGTTTTTCCGTCGCCGTTGCCGTTCTCGTCGTCGATGCTTAAAGTCCCTGTTATCTGACCAGGCACCTCCGTACTCACACAGGTGAAAAGCCATATCAGTGTATACAATGTAACAAGGCGTTTAGTGACAGTAGTCATCTGACCAGGCACCTCCGTACTCACACAGGTGAAAAGCCATATCAGTGTATACAATGCAACAAGGCGTTTAGTGTCAGTAGTGATCTGACCAAGCACCTCCGTATTCACACAGGTGAAAAGCCATATCAGTGTACACAATGTAACAAGGCGTTTAGTGACAGTAGTCATCTGACCACGCACCTCCGTACTCACACAGGTGAAAAGCCATATCAGTGTACACAATGTAACAAGGCGTTTAGTGACGGTAGTCATCTGACCAGGCACCTCCGTACTCACACAGGTGAAAAGCCATATCAGTGTATACAATGCAACAAGGCGTTTAGTGTGCCTAGTAATCTGACCAGGCACCTCCGTACTCACACAGGTGAAAAGCCATATCAGTGTATACAATGTAACAAGGCGTTTAGTGTCAGTAGTGATCTGACCAAGCACCTCCGTACTCACACAGGTGAAAAGCCATATCAGTGTACACAATGTATCAAGGCGTTTAGTGTGTCTAGTAATCTGACCACGCACCTCCGTACTCACACAGGTGAAAAGTTAAATCAGTGTACACAATAGGGCTGTTTATACGAGAGAAAATAAGCCGCGGCTTACATAAGATGCGAAAGGAACCATTTATACGAGTAAGAACTCCTAGGCCAGGATAAACCGCAGCTTGAGAAAGCCGTGAACGTAGATTTTGTACCATTTATACGGAGTGTTCGCGTCTTATGTAAGCCGTGGCCAGAGTAAGCCGCGGCTTATTTTCTCTCGTATAAACGGCCCTAATGTAAGAAGGCGTTTAGTGTGCCTAGTAATCTGACCACGCACCTCCGTACTCACACAGGTGAAAAGCCATATCAGTGTACACAATGTAACAAGGCGTTTAGTGACAGTAGTCGTCTGACCAGACACCTCCGTACTCACACAGGTGAAAAGCCATATCAGTGTATACAATGCAACACTGAAGGTGTTTAGAAGCAGTAGTAATCTGACCACGCACCTCCGTAATCATCCCACAAGTAGCTAAATCGTTTCATTTTATCGTATAACTTAAATTTAGTTTCGAAATTAGGGGTCGTGTGTAACTTGATTTATTTGTTTGGAGGAAATAAAGAAGTTTTCGTGTGAAAGGGGAGTCAGTTTTCGTCTATATGTGTTGTTTTGACTGTTTTAGAGTACTGTCGATTCTTACGGTCATGCAAAATAAAGCTTGTTGATGATTCTCGGGAATCGGCTTGCTAGACCGGTGGTTATTTTGTAAATGGAAAATACCAGGTTGACAAACAACCAGTCCCTCGAATAAGTTCAAAACGGAGCATGTCATTTTAGTAAAACGTTTGTAGAACCATCATTTATCAGGAAAAAAAGCCTCATTTGCATATGCTTCCAACACTCTAAGCTGCATGTGCGACTACAACATGTAGAAGCAGTTGTTGAAAATGGCATTTTCCTTTTAAAAACTGTTATGGTGGGCCAATTCAACCGAATGGTGGCGGACGTCATGGAAAATATGAAGCTTCCCAGCTCACTGCTCACCATCTAGCGACGAAATAACAAGATTTGTATGGACGCCACTGTGTGGTCTGCTCGAGAGCCTTAGCTTTCTGTGAATGACAACGTAAGGTGGGCAAAAAAGTAAACCTTCAGATACCACTAGGGCGGCTATAATAATTGTTAAATATCATCTGAGACAACAGCCGAGTTGGGTAAAAGCAGGGGATACTCCGCAAGATTGAGCATCAGGATAATCATTTTATTATTCAAAAGTTCAGTTGACTGAGTTGATTGCAGAAAAACTGAAAAAACAACGCCATTTTTTACTCGAAATACGAAATTACGTTTATCGTGAGATATCTCTTGTGTGCGCATGACGAATATTGAGGGGGCCATGGCGATATTTTTAAAGTGTTTCTGTGTGTTGAAAAATAAAACACGGCATGTATGCCGAAAAGCACCTGCTCTTAGAAACATCGACGTTAAAGAAATCAATCAAGGAACCCGGTGCTCTGGTATTAAACTTCGACGAAAATACCACAAAATTAAACTCGTCTGGTGTTCTCTAAAATACTTCTCCATTTTGAACTCCGTTTCTAGCGAAACGACATCTGCAACTGATGATGCTGATGATGATGATCTTTATTTACCCGCGGTAGTATTTATAGCACAAAGGCTAGTGGGGTTGCTGAAACAAATTAAGTCAAATAAACATAATATCATAAGAATCTCAACAAGGCCGGAGGCAAACCATTTAACTGTTTACAAGGATGACCAAGGAGTTGAACCAGGTACTACCCAGAACAACACCAGCTAGTGGCTAGAGTAACTGAGGCCTGTTTATTGAAAATTCCCATACCCTAGCAAGCCCGTTGACGATTCTGAGCCCACAAGTTTCGTCATAGAGGTAGTATTTAAACTGGGCTCTTAGTTGGAAAATTGAAACGATTCAAGCAAAAGGTCAGTTATTTGAAAAACCATCGTTACGACCGACTTGCGGTTTCTTGGGGTACGCATTCAATCGGGCTAAAAATTACCCGTGCTGATATTTTGTCATAGCTTTATTTCCATCTCAGTTGAAGTGCCCGCATTACTAAATTAAAACTTAGCCAAGCAAAAGCCCAATAAGTTATCGGGACTTTCAAGAAATGGGCCGGTCAGCGTGCCTTTGCTTAACCTCTGGCGTTCCTCGCCCTACCCTCTTTTTCCCCCCTCTACTGCGTATGAGTTGAAGCACTTCTGGTAGGCAATTCAATGCTATACAACTTGAGTGTGAAAGTATCACAACGCATTTAATTGAGAAGTTTCGTGTAAATTTTCTCATTTCTGTTATAATGCGATATGATCCTGGTTGATTTACAGATTTAGTAACAAATAGAGGTTTGTTGAATCAATTAGACAATGAACAAAGACAAATGCTTTTGCTGTCGTTCTCTTTTCAAATAAGCCAGCCTTTATCTTAAAATGATCTCTGTTTCTCTCAAGCAAGGATCGATGTTATGCTCCTTGAATTTGAAATCAAGGGATAACCTATTTTAAAGAATATATGTTGGGCATTAAGAAGTCACAGTGTCACATGCGGTGCTTCATTTAATCTGCACAGGGGCTTGTGGACTACATAGCTAAGTGCGCAAAGCGATGGGGCGCTGATTCAGATTTTTGCTGACCTCAGAGTTCTAGGCGCTTTTAAGTTATCTCCGACTCTGCATAGCAATCACGTTCAGTAAAATTACGCACACCGTTTTCTTGGAATGGCTTGTCAGATCGAGCACATGTTAAGGCACACAAATATTCCCTGTTTGCCCGCGCGCGCAACATTTGTTGCGGACACAAAATTTGTGTCCGAGACACAAGAAATGTTTCTGATATTTACCAGAAACATTTTGTGTCCGCAACAAATGTTTCCCAGTTTGCGGAGCAAACACAAAATTTTGTTTTGAGTCGTTTTCTCACCCAAGAAAGATCAAGGGCAACAATAGGGCTGTTTATACGAGAGAAAATAAGCCGCGGCTTACTCTGGCCACGGCTTACATAAGACGCGAACACTCCGTATATTTGGTACAAAAATCACGTTCACGGCTTTCTCAAGTTGCGGCTTATCCTGACATAGGAGTTTTTACTCGTATAAATGGTTCCTTTATGTAAGCCGCGGCCAGAGTAATCCGCGGCTTATTTTCTCTCGTATAAACAGCCCTAATGTGTCCTCGTTTGCCACAGCCATTACATCACCGAGCGAAATTCGCAGCAACAGTGACAGATAGACATACCGAGACAGCAAGGTATTTGCTTAATTCTTGATCAATAAAATTAGTGATCAGATATCACAGAAACTTTTAAAGAAGTATTTCCAGACCCTAAAGATGGAAATGATGACCATTAATATATTTTTCTAATAATAGCAACATTGGGGGTAAAGTCTTTTACATGACTTGTTTGTCATGGTGGGAAAAAGTCACAATCGATAGTTGGGACTTCTCAGGCACCTAAAAAGTTTAAACACGGAACACCAAAGCAAATGCGAGGCGTGAGGATTTTAGATTTTCACGGATTTTTTCAGATTTTTATTTTTTTATTTGCACTATTTCCAGATATTACTATATGCGTAACACTATATTACAAGAACAGAAAAAGGAACAAATTACATAAAAGGTGAAAGGTAACATGCGCGCAGTGACCAAACATAGGTCACTACAACCATAGTCCCTCCAAAGTGTTGGAGGGAATATGGTGCCACGTTCAGTTAACAGGCGTAGACATGAATGGATAGAATGGAGAAAGAAAAAAGTGCATTAAGTCTTAGCTTACTTACATGTTTGTATAAAAACAATGTAAAGTGATAGATAATAGTAATAATATTATTCACTAGCAGAGAAATCAAATTACATTATTGGGTATTTAGAAGGTACAGTTTGTATCGCTTGTAAAAGAGGATATCAGGAACTGAGGAAAAAGATTCGGCGCTATTGTGGATAACGTCAGAGTGGTATTGGGTACTGCGTTCAAGACCATTTACTCTTATCTACAAATAGTTTGTTTTGGTTGGCTTGTAATAGACCTTTCCTCGGTTTCTGACGCCATTTTGACTGGGGGTAACCAAGGCTAAAATTACAGTAAATATATGGGATTTTGGCCGACTTTGGACGGCTATAACGCCGCTAAAAGAGGCGGATTTCCAACATTTGCCACTACTTTAAAGTGCTCATAACCCCAAAATACTTTTTTCGCTTAAATGAATCTTTGCATCTGTTCGAAACGCATTGAGTCTTTTAAAACCAAATCTTGACTTTTTATAGGCTGTAAAAGTTACAAAATCTAGCCATCACCTGTCCCATGACCGAGCTAGTAAGGAGCATGGGTCTAGTCCTGGTTTGACGTCACAAACTGATTTGCATCGCATTAAGTCTTTCTAAACATGCATGCAAAGCAGTTTTTGACGTCAAACCAGGACTAGACCCATGCCCCTTACTAGCTCGGCCGTGGAACAGATGATGGCTAGATTTCGTAACTTTTACAGCCTATACAGAGTCAAGATTTGGTTTAAAAGGGCACAAAATGGCACAATGCGTTTCGAACAGGTGAGTAGATTTATTTAAGGGAAAAACATATTTTGGGGTTAGGGGCACTTTAAACAGTTTTATTGATATCATTCATTCAACAGGAAATAAGGTCAATAAAGAAGGTACGGCGTCCGTAACTTCGAATTATAAATCTTGGCATGTCGCTTCTAATTTCGCGGCAATTTGCATAATTTCGATTAGAGGAGTTTGTCTGAAATCTTAAAAATTAGTTTACGGTCGTTGTGGCCTGAATCTGTTCTTTATAGCTCATGAAAATAATCGTAGTACAAATGTCTTTTAAAAGACATCTTCACTGTGGAATTCCGCCTCTTTGTAGTGTTCAAACTATTTTTCAAATCCGCTTTCTTTTAACTAATGGTCAGGGAATTGTGCGTCGATTCAGGGAAATTCTAAATTTTACCTGAGTTAAAAAGTTTTACTCTTGACTGGCCATGCACTAGGTTTGGAAAGGAGATTCCTTGTTGGGGCCTGGTTGGAATCTGATTACATGGCGAATTTCAGCCCGGTTAGCCGGGCTGAGATTTCAGCTCGCCTTCCAGGACAAATCTTTATATGAGCCCGGTTGACCGGGCTGGCTCGGTTAGCGGGATGAATTTTATCATCTGTTCACATGGGAAATTACAGCCCGGTTACCGTGATGAAAAGTGGTGACGCGACCATTCATGCATGAAATTTAACGAACAACTCTGGTGAGAATTTTTCGCTTTTATGGGTTTAGAAACCTCAAAATCCTTTATCTTTACTTTAACTATCAAAAGAAATTATTCCGAACTATAAATGGAAGAAAAAAGAAGTCAAAATCAAATACTGTCCGTTCTACTGACGAAAATGCATTGCATCATTTTCATCCCGGTAACCGGGCTGGAGTGTTCATATGGAAAAATTCCAGCCCGGTTACCGAGATCTCGGCAATCGGGCCAGCCCGCCCTCTCATATGAACACGTATAAATTTTTACAAAGCATTTAGTGGTAAGGCGAGATCTCGGGAACCGGGCTAGCCCGGTCAATCGGGCTCATATGAAGAGGCCCTTAAAAAGATGTTTGCATGAAGAGTAATTCAGCCCGGACTGAATTCCAGCCCGGGCAGAAATTTACAGCCCGGAAGCCCGGTTTCACATACCGGGCTGGAAATTTCAACCCAGGTTGAAGGGCTGAAGAACCTCATGTAATCGCATTCAAGTTTCAGGGGAAGGAAGGACTTTTTAGGGGTTTCACACTTGTTTGTTTTGTGAACTTTTTCAAGTTAAAAGTAACTCGCGCGCTGTAAGTTCAACTTTTCGCCCGTACGGCCTAGTTAGCCAATCAGAAGTAATTTCATTGTTTCAACCGATAACCAATCAGAGCTGGAGGCTTGCGTAGAGTTGCTCAGGGCCTCTTCATATGAGCCCGGTTCCCGAGATCTCGCCTTACCACTAAATGATTTGTAAAAATTTCTACGTGTTCATATGAGAGGGCGGGCTGGCTCGGTTGCTGAGATCTCGGTTTTTCCAACCGGGATCTCGGTAACCGGGCTGGAATTTTTACCATATGAACACTCCAGCCCGGCTACCGGGATGAAAATGATGCAATGCATTTTCGTCAGTAGAACGGACAGTATTTGATTTTGACTTCTTTTTTCTTCTATTTATAGTTCGGAATAATTTGGTTTGATAGTTAAAGTAAAGATAAAGGATTTTTAGGTTTCTAAAACCGAAAAATTCGAAAAATTCTCACCAGACTTGTTCGTTAATTTTCATGCGCGAATGGTCGCGTCACCACTTTTCATCACGGTAACCGGGCTGTAATTTCCCATGTCCACAGATGATAAAATTCATCCCGATAACCGAGCCAGCCCGGTCAACCGGGCTCATATGAAGAGGCCCTCAGAGCTCTTCCCATCGTCACGCCTATTAGACATGCGCAAAAGGGAAGAGCTCCGCAACGCAATTGATGAAATTGCGAAAAGAAGCCTGAAAAAAATTCAGGACTTCAACGGGGATTTGAACCCATGACCATGCGATACCACTGCGATGCTCTAACCAACTGAGCTATGAAGCCACTGACGTTGGGAGCAGGTCAATTATGGGTTCATATCTTCCCGTGAAAGAGAAGAGTGTGAACTGATGTATATGAAATAAATCATATATAAACTGCGGAAACCCCGTTGAAGTCCCGAATTTTTTTTTCAGGCTTCTTTTCGCAATTGCATAAATTGCGTTCACAACTACGAGGATCATTCTTCATTTGATTTCATTTCCGCAGTTCATATATGATTTATTTCATATGCATCATTCACGAAATAAACAAACTCATTTCCAGAGGCCGCACCTCTTTGACCAGGGTGGGATGGGGTGTGAGGTGGGATGGGTCACATAGTGCTTTATTTAGTCTGCTCAGTGGCTTGTGAACTGCATTCAGCGACCGCGGAGACTATTTTACAGTGGTAAAGCTAAAACATCTAAAACAATCTATTACTGATTGCTAAAGCATATCTTTGGGATTGTAGAAGGGCTGAAATGCTTCCAAAGATAACCGGTTTCAAGCTTAAGGTTAAAATTAAATATGGGACAGAAAAATATATATGTATTAAAAACAATACTATATATAGAGGAATTTAATAGAAAATGGGCGTTGACCTCTGGTTCTGTGCCTCAATAGGTTTTTGTTTCGTTTTTGTTCAAGTAAGTTTATTAGGATACGTAATATCTAATTGTATGTATGGTTTAAGTAAGTAAGTAATGAACCGTGTGACTTTCTGTATATTTATAGCCCTCTACGTTAATGTAAGTATCCAGGCAGTTTTTGTAATTGTTATTATACTCTTGCTTGCTTACTGAATAAAAAGTGGGGAAAAAAAATAAAACATCTGGCCAAGTTCAATTGGTAAAATTCATATATTATTAGTCGTCTGGAGTCCTAAAACATCGATCCAAGAATAACAGTGGTAGGGCTATAGCACTATCAACCCTTCCCCACCCCCCTCTCCCCCCCCCCCCCCCTCCGCGGTTCCTATATCATAAGTGCGCAAAGCGATAGGCCACTGCCGTGATTCAGTTCATTTGCGGACCTCAAAGTTTCACGCGCCTAAAGTTATCTCTCTGCATAGCGCACACGTTAAAACTGTGAACACATTTTCTTGGAATGGTTTGTCAGATAGCGCATGTTATCGCCCAAAAAAATATGATTCCAACACTGTAGCAGTGACAGTGACAGATAGACAAACCGAAGCATCGGGCCCTGGCAAAGAGTTCTTGGCCACCATGGGATCGGAGATATGAACACCAATGGACTACGACTTGTTGAGTTCTGTGCTGAAAACGACATGGTCGTTGGTGGAACTTTATTCCAACACAAAACCATCCACAAGTGTACTTGGACATCACCTGATGGTAACACTCACAACCAAATTGACCATGTATTAACAAACGGCAAATGGAGAAAATCACTTCTGGATGTCCGGGCTTTCAGGGGGGCTGACTTAGGGAGCGACCATGAGCTTGTTATTGCCAAGATCCAACTTAACCTGGCTGCACAGGGAAAGAAGACCAAAAACCCTAAGCTGATGGATGCAGAATTACTCCTCCCCCAACTGGCAAGAGATTACCAGATCAATATAGCCAACCGCTTTGATGCTTTGTCAGATCTGTCATCCGAGCCAGATGTGGATCACGAGTGGAACGCCTTTCGTGACGCAGTCTACACTGCAGCAGAGAAGACCGTAGGCTACCAAACCAGTCAACACAAGAGCTGGATAAGCCCAGGAACACGTGAACTCATCGAGGAAAGCAAGAGCAAGTACAGAGAATTGGACAAGAAAGTCAAAAACAGCGCAGAGCAGGACTGGAAGAACTGGGTTGATAGTCAAGCATCCTCGCTTGAGGAAGCAGCAAGTAGAAAGAGTCAGAGAGAAGTCTACCAGAAAGTTCAAACTTTGACTGGAAAAAAATACCCGAAATACATCAGTGGTTAAAGACAAAGATGGTAAAGTAATTGACTGCAAGGAAAAGAAACTTGAAAAATGGGCAGAGTACTTCAGAGAACTCCTAAATATAGAACCATCTGTCAGTCCTCTGGAGGACATAACTGCCGATTTCGATGACCTGGACATTGATTTGAGTCCCCTTACCAAAAACGAAGTTGACCGAGCAGTTAGGAACCTTAAAAACAATAAGGCTGCAGGACATGATAAGATCACAGGTGAGATGCTGAAAGCAGGTGGTGATAAATTGATTGAATGGCTGTTACGAATATGTATCGCAGTGTGGACTAGTGAAAGAATACCGGAAGACTGGAAGAGGGGGGTTATTGTGAAAATACCAAAGAAAGGCGATATCGCAATCTGTGCCAATAATCGTGGCATCACTCTACTGAGTATAGCTGGAAAAGTTTTCTGCACCCTGGTCCTGCTGCGCATTAGAGATGCTGTTGACGAACGCCTTAGAGAGAACCAAGCTGGATTTCGAAAGGGACGCTCCTGCTCCGATCAGTGTTTTGCCCTACGCCAACTTGTAGAAAAAAGCCTTGAATTCCAGATACCTGTTAAAATCAACTTTATTGACTTCAAGGCCGCATTTGACAGCATCCAGAGAGACTCGCTTTGGAAGATAGTCGAATCCTATGGGCTTCCAAGGAAGTTAATTAACATCATGAAGAATACCTATGACGGCTCAACATGTTGCGTGAAGGTAGATGGTGAAACGACAGATTGGTTTGAAGTAACAACAGGAGTTAGACAGGGCTGTGTTTGGTCTCCACTATTGCTCGGCATCGTCATCGATTGGGTTCTCAAGAACTCCCTGGACAAGAACGACCTAGGGATTGTACTTGAAAAACGAAGAAGTTCTCGCTACCAACAACAGCGACTATCCGATCTCGATTTTGCGGACGACATAGCCCTGATTGATGAGTCAGAACAGAGACTGCAACACACAACATCTGAAGTAGAAGAGAAGGGAAGAAAGGTTGGTCTCACTATCAACTCGAAGAAGACCAAGGTCATGGACGTGGCAAAGGAAAGAAATGATATCACTACCACCTTGAGCAATCAAAACACTCTTGAAAATGTCGACAAATTTGTCTATCTGGGAAGCATAATATCATATAACGGCAACCTCACACCTGAACTAGACAACCGTATTGGAAAAGCAGCGAATGCTTTCAACAGACTCCTACCTGTCATGCGCCACAAATCCATCAAGATGCCCACGAAAACTGCTATTTACCAAGCAGTAGTTCTATCGACTCTATTGTATGGCTCAGAAAGCTGGAACACCACCGTCCAGGAAGAGAAACGACTAGCAGCGTTCCACACCAGATGCCTAAGAAGAATTCTTGGCGTCTCCTGGCAAGACCATGTGCCAAATGAAGTGATCTTCGAGAGAACCAGCCAAGTACCGCTCATTAACATCTTACGACACAAACGTCTTACATGGCTCGGACATGTCATCCGTATGCACCAAACTCGCTTGCCCCGCCGCTTGCTCCTCTGGGAACGACGAGGACGCCGTCGCCCAGGCAGACAGCGCATGCGCTGGAAAGATTCAGTGTCGAGAGACCTGCAAGATTCTGAACTTTCCTTCGAAGAGGCAACAGTGTTAGCGCAGGACCGCAAGGAGTGGCGATCGTTTGTGTTGGCGCTATGTGGGCTCGGCCCACGGCAGCAGTAATGTAATGTAATGTATGTAATGAAGTATATGAAAGGGTAAGAAAATCGTTCATTTAGATATTTAAAAGGTCCTTTCATTAAAATATTTCGAAAACACATACCTTACGACTGTACTGTTTTAATTTATTGAAAGCTACACGAAAATGACAAAAAAGACTTCCTGTGTTAGGTATAAGAAAGGGGTACCATTTGTCAATGGAAGGTATACGAAAGGGGTACCTTTTCTATCAAAAATGGTATATAAAAGGGTAAGGGGTCGGACCTCGGGGTGGAGCCTCTCCGTACTAAAAGTTTTTTTAGTACTTTCCCCCCCCCCCCCCCCCCCCCCCGTGTCCCAGAGTTTTCGTTCTTTTGATTAGCGAATTTATCATGATCAATTCATGCAAGTAATAAAAATAGAGCACACACCGTTTTCAAGAAACTGCTCTGTCAGTTTCGCACTGACCGTCATGGTTCGATCATTCTATTCTGCGTCCTTAGTGATTAAATCAGCTTGCGGTCCTATTGTTTCACCAAGAACTGCCTCTTGAAATATCAATTTTATTTATTTAAATCAACAAATGAGTGTACTTCCTTGCAGCAATCATGATGTGGGCTATTGTATCTACTTAATCTCTATTGGTGGAATTGACAACCTGGCGTTTCTGTCAAAACTGGCGATTGTTTTGGGTAAAAACCATGAAATGAGGATCACAAGTTTCTCAGACAGTCTGCATGTAAACGAAGCGCTCGAACGGGCATCGATCCATTGCATCCGCTACAAGTCGCTTCGAATCGATGATCGGTTTTCGTTTTAGTCAGCGCTTTTGTCTGCAGATCATATGCAGACAATATTAAATTATGGATCCCGGCGATTGCGAAAGCTGTTTTGAAGAAGAGAGTTGTCTCTCGGATTCAGGATTTGAGGACCTAGTTTGTAAGTAAAATTTTACTTTTCGTGCAGACAGCTTTGTTTCGCGATATGCGCCTTGTAATCTCAAACCAGCCGTCATTTTGAATCAGTATGTTACAGTAAAACTGTGTTATGTTGGGAAATGCTTAGACTACCTTTAACCGTGTTTACGTTTGGTGGTCGTTTATCGGTCGGATAATGCTAAATGTAACTGAGTATTCATTGGTAAGTTTTACTTTTGCTCTAAATCCACTTTCGCGCGCCCGAGTAAAATACAAGTTAGTCCGGCATCACACCGAACTCAGAAATCACAGTGTAAACAAGAAAGACTTTCGTTTATTTAAATTTAAGCAGTGCTATTAGAAATTCAAAACACGTCGAAAAATTGTCTTCACGCAGTATCGACTTAATCTACAAGTAGCGCCTTTCAGTCACTTTTTTTCGCAAGGCATTTTTTGAACATCAAACGCACGGCTAAAAACACCTTGTGTACACTAATGTTACTAAAACTAATTGAAACTATAACATTGACGTTTTTGGGTTATAGTTTTGTGCATAATAAAACCTTGGTTCATTTACGTGGTTCGGCTTCGCTAGAAGCGGGTACGTGACACGGAAAATTTTACGGTGTTTTGAGAAACGTTTGGTTTGAGCAGTAGATACCGACATCCCAAGGGATGCGGTGTTTGTGCCTCTTTGTCCAAAGGCTTTTAAACGTGGGCCTAAGAGTACGGGGAGATTAAAAAAGGGATAATATTTATTTAGTGGTGGAAATAGGTTAAACAAGAGATCAGTTTTGCTCTGTGGAAACATAGGGCTTAACGCCTGAACGGGATGCAGAAGAACATGTATTTTTGCACACTTTCGTTTTTTTGGAAACGGATGACTGCGGATGGGTCCGTTTATATTTAACAGTTATCTTCCGTTCATGACACTTCTTCTTCTGCAACCTGAACAAGAACGGTCTGTTGTGGCTCTTAGCAAGACATAGTTGATTGTGACTGAAGTAATGGGATTGACTAAGCTCTTTCGCCTCAGTGAACACTCAGTCTACACATCGGCGTGCAGTAATTATAAAGCATGGTTGCTAGCAGTTTTCAGTCCCTGATAAAAAGAGATGTTTCTAACATTGGTCGGGTTTGACCCTGAGCCTACGACAAGCTTACCAAACGTTTCCGGCTTCATCCCGTCATTAAAGTAGTGGTTACTGGTTTTGCAAACTTTTTTCCCTGGGACTGAGGAAGTCTTTGCATAGTGAAATCATCTTGCCCCACATGCTTTTATGTCAGCCCAATGGGTAACGGATCGTTGAAAATCGCCTGCGAAAGCCTGTGAGTTGTTTGGCTAACAACCAGCTCGTTAACTCGACTTACTGAGGAATTGGTAAACAAATCGTAGGCGAAACGACTGTAATTCGCACATCTTCGTCATCGTCTACGGCTGAATCGACCTGAGCTAAGTTTTTTTGCGGGGAGGTTTACTTGACTTTGAGTGGCCGTACCTCAACAGCCTCAATATTGTGTCCCATCCGTTCAGTCTTTTCCAAATTTTATCAATCTCTGAAAGGGTCTGTTATAGGATACCGACGGGAGGTCAGCTTTTTACTGTAGGGAGGCTTATCAAAACTCTACTTTATTTATCGTAAGATATTTTAGGCCAAAAATCATTATTTATTACCTCTAGCCATGTACAAATGCTTTTGGAGGACAAAGAGGGCTGAAGATATTAAATATTTTTTTGTGAAGCTGACAAACTGTATGTTGAATTTTTCTTTGTTTATTAAAGACAAAATTGGCCAGATCCATCTCCATCCCTGTCATCTGAAGTAACTGAACAACATTTAGTATTGTCAAAACGGTAAAATACTCTATGGTAACAAAACATGCTATAACTGACTTTTGGGCTCCCGATTTGGGGCGCTGACATTTACACTGTGCAACGTTTCGTGCAACGTGTGCCGCAACGCCATTGCGAGTTCGTGCAACTTTTGGCCGTTGCAGGGTATGTTACACTTAGTACTGAATCAGGTACAATGTTTCGTGCAACTTATCTCGCAATGACGTTGCGACACAAGTTGCACGAAACATTGCACAGTGTAACAGCGCCTTTATGCATGTGAAGACCGGCATCTCAGCGTCTAGAACTCTAGATGAGCGATATTTAAGTACGTACGCGATATGATGCCCTATTCATTTGCATCTCTCAAGTGTTGTCAGTATGCAGTCTCAATGTGACTGCAAACTGAATGGCATTTTACGATGTATGCGCTTGACTGACACACCTTCACTACAAATAAAAACCGGAACGACTTAGCAATTAAAATTGCTTGGAGGAAACCAATACAAAGACCATTTAGCACAATTTTAGATCACCATTAAAATATTGTGCCCTGATAAATAGCATTGTAAATGACCGACTTGAGTCTTGACTGACCGGGATACATTTTCACTTTCCCCCGGTGAGCAGCAGGAAGGTGTCCATCATATTGTAGGTCATTTGGAGGAGGTCTCGCCTTAGAATAACTGAACATGGCAGTCAATATGCATATTCCATGTCATTCTAAGGCAAAGCCTCCTCCGGTGCCTTTTAATACTCGTAGTATGGGAACTGAGAGGCTTAATATTTCAAAGGGCTCCCAGAATATACTATGAGCCGAAACGTACCATTTAAATCCAAGCAAAACACTGGCTTGAAAAGTGTGGACAGATTCCTGGAGGAGTCGGAGGAAATCACAGAGTAGGGTGGAGGAAAACCGGACCCAATTCCTCGCTCCACTACGTCCGCACACTAGTTTGATTCTCTCTTGCGCCCGTGTCGATCGCTGTTCTCCCCTAAACCCCCTGCGTAAGAAGACAGGAATTTTATTCGGTCAGTGCACTGAATTATGAACTTTGATCAACGTACCCCACCCTGCTAAGTCTCACATCATCTCATGAAATCGAGGCAGCATAAAAACTGTTGTATTTTGGTATAGGTAGCGCGTGAACGGAATATTCCTTCACGTATTTCACGCGTTTCTTTTCATTTCTCAACCGTCTGCTTAAATCAATTTGTTATTTTTGCCTCAGAAAAACAATGCTGAAACACATATTCGTATTTTGAATACTGATTCCGGGCAAGATTACGGAGCAATCGATTTACATCTTCTGCGATAGGGAGTGAGCTCGCCGCCGGCAAAAAAGATCTCTCGCCCTTCTGAACTGTTTCGGGATATTGCCTACGCTGAGGAACGAAAAAACTGGCGGGCTTGGAAATTATTAAACGTTCGTCGTTTATGCAACATGGCGAATATACTTGTGGAATGGAAGAATACGAGGATAAGTCATGCGCTGCCATTGATAACAAGGCAGATGGAGACAAGAACTCGCTCACTTCGGACGTCGTTGAGGATTTAGATACCGGCTTTGTAGAAGAAACGCTTTCAAATTCTGATAATCTGGAGGTGGAAAGTGGTGTAGAAAGTGAGACAGGGGATGTTACTGAAGCGGAATTGCTTGATTTGAACTCATATTTCGCGCTCGGTGATGAAAATTTAAGCTTACAGTTTCTGGCAGACCTTGATCTCACCACAGAGCAAGCCCAGGAAACTTTGAAATATTTCAGTGAGTATAAGCTTATATGCTTGTTGATGTATTTGTCTTGAAGGGTAGATGTTAAGTCATATAGTAAGAAACAGCGCTACACTTTCGATCTTCAAGACTCCAGACTTCTCGTAAGATAATGTTTTATTCCAAAAATTCTATCGTTGCATAATAAGTACGCTTTATTTCAGCACGATCCGACAGAGCAAATACTGATATTTATAGTAACTTTGCATATATTTACTGAAATCTCCCTTTCAGTGCGGAATTATTCGTGACTTACTGTTAAATTGAAATGCGTTTTAAATTTTTTTGGCTACAGCCTTGAAAGAGAGAAAGTTATCTCATGAAATTTCATTAAAGTCATAACATGAATCGAATGCATACATGCAAAACGATATTTTTTGATTGTATAATTTATAAAGCTCAAGTTTATTTACTCCTCTTATGTAATCAGCTGTTATCTTCCCAGTTGCGATAATGTATCAGTAAATGCGAAGATATTCTTTTTGAACCTTTCTGTTCATATGGTGGTCATGTGTTTTCTGTAGGCTTTACATGATTATTTCATGATCATTGTGAAGTAGGGAACATAATATTGTCTTGTTTGTTGATTATAATGCATTAACGCGTTTCATCTTTTGTTCACCTTGTCATATATTTATTGTATATTTACAAAGTCATTTCTTATCTGTTGTCTTTGAGGGATTCATTTCTTTTGTTTGAGTGAGTCATGCTCATGTTTCCTTTGACATACAATGTACCAGGAACAGGTGGACAGGTCATTCTAAACTTTTTCTTCTTCTTTTAAGAAACTGATCATAAATTTATTGTGACAGATTTTATTTCTGGAGACCAGTGAAGGTAATTCAGAAAAGGCTACACAATGTCCTGCCTTTTCAATGAGAAGGATTTTTGTCTTCTTTTCAATTTTCAAGTGAAAGATGACTTTGTGTGTATTGTACATGTACATGTAAGCTTAAATATTTTGGTTGTGACTAATCTGTATTGACACGGAACATCCAGATTAGTTGCCAAGTGGACGGAAAGTTGCTATATCACACATAACATCATGGGAGTTTCTAGTAAATTAAAGTTATCAATCATTTATAATATTAATGTTGATAATTGATTATATTTATTGGTTTGGTTTTTCAGATAAATACTTTTATTTTGTTGTGTTAACAAGGGAATGTCTGTTTTTCTGGGTTACAGAGTAATATTGCTGTAAGTTAACCTCTCCAACATTATACAGAGTAACTATTTGTGGTTGAGATGTACTGTGCTGTCAGCAAGTTTGGAAAATCGCTATATAGAGCCATAAGTGATTGGCAACTTTAAAATGTGTTTGGAATGGAACAAGGAAAAGAAACAAAGGACTCCAGCCAATATCTAGAGTTTGTTTTAGTTTAAGGGTCTAACATGCAGGACCATTCAGGTGAAAGTTATTCAATATATATATATACATGCAATACACTTATGAAGTCTTAATTAACGACTCAAACTTCATCAGCCAGATGAACTTCCAATTTCTACATGATAAGATTATTCGTTCAAAAAGAAGAAAATGAAATAAAGTCCGTTCTGCTTCGGGTTTTCCACGGCTTCTCAAGCGAGTAATGATTAACGAGTGTTGTGCCATGTTTACTGAGTGGAAGGTTTCAGGTTACACAGCCAGTAGTTTTTGCGGTTTTATGCAAATTTTAGCCTGCATCGTTTTGTGATCTGAAAGCAAAATACAGCAAACAGTTGCCAATGGCCATTTGCTTGTGGCGAACTAGCACTTAAATTTCCTAACGAATTCAGAAAACACGACCATATATTGTATTGACAACAGAACCGATAAAAGTTGTCATTTCAGCGCTAGCGGGAGCAAGGAACACCCGAGGAACAGTAACCATTCGCAATCGATCTTCGTCGGTTTGTTTACAAGAGGACTGTGCCATTTCAATTCCATGATGCTGTCTGTATTTGCATAGAAGGGAACGACATGTATTTGATTGAAACAATAGCTGCATTTGTAAAGTGCTACGGGAAATTAATTGATTTCGCGTTGTAAAATCATCCGAAATTTATGCCAAAAATTTTCGCTTCAGTACCTGTATTTTGTGGTCAAAACGCTGAAGTGCATATTTTAATAAATACTTCCACTTCATAGACACACATGCTTGGATCTCAAACTCAGTTAATGTTTATTGATGAACTTTTAGAGAGGAGCTACATGTATAAAGCACGAAAAACTTTTATGTTTGATAAAAATACTATGTAGTCATTAGAAAACCTATTATTATTGATTAGAGTCATGTCTATGTCACTTCCCATACAGTAGCTAACCATAGGTTCTATATTCATTCAATATGGCAGTCCAGTAACTTAAAAAAAATAGGAAATAATAATCTACTCACACTGTAAAACTGTTGAATGCTGTTGGAAATGTCCTCAACCAGCTGTCTACAAAGCCTATGTCTGATGGCTTTCAAAGTTCCTGTAAATCATTGTGACTTTTATTATATTAAATCCCATTGTTTATAAAGTCATCATTGCAGCGGCAGCATGGTTTATTGACTGATGTTAAATAATTGATATCTTTCTCCAAGACAACTCAATGATAGAACTGTACAGTAATTCTGATTAAATCTATTTGGAGGGAAAGTAATTTTTCAAAGAGAAATTTTCAACAAAGTTGCATAAATTTGGATAGATATCTCATTGTGGATGAACCAAGGGGCAGCAGATATATCATAATGCTGGATAATGTGACTTGCACATAACTGGAAGTTCTGGTCCATGGTAATATTTCTATATTGATTAATGAAACTGACTTGCTGTATTTCATCAACATGGATCCAGCAAAAGGTTAGGCTTATAAAGTTATGTAAAGTTACTTACAGAATAATTATCTTAAATTGCATTAAGTTTTTGATTACTATTCAACTGATTATTTTAACAAAAATTGGAAAATGAAAAAATGAAATTTGGACATAATACAGTCATTACTAATTTATTGCTAGAAATTTTTTCAAATAATTTACTTTTAGTGAGAACTATAATTTAAAACTTGCAGTTATTGTTCTTTTACTAAAGATTGCATTTTATGAGGCAGTAAGTCACATATATACTGGGTTTGTCACTCTTTGTATGTTACAGTCTAAGTTATCTTGCACCAAATGCCTGAGAAGGGTGTATTGTATTGTATTTGACTACAAGGTATTAAAATATTTCTGATATTGCATCAGTTCTTCATTTTGTCATTTGAATTTGAAGAGTTGGTGGCAAAGATTTGTCGTATATTAGTTGTGTGGCTTAATTCAGTTATTTCTTGGCTATAACTCTTTTAATGGCCAAAGACAATCAGGTAATGACTATCACATAGACCTATATTTTCCATCTTAAAGGTCTTTCATTATTTTTATTTCTTACAGTGTAAGGTTAGGGTAAATATGTGTGGTAATACATTGTTGTGAATTGTTCATGTGTGAAGTCAGAATAATATTTGAAAAAGATGTCAGAAGTACGATGTTTAGAAAATGATAGTCATTCAGGGTTTATTTTTATTGTAATTTGACTCAGAGCAGCACAGTGGGCATTCAAGGAGGTTTGAGGGGTCTGTGGTCTCAAAAGGATGCCCAGGGCCCAGTTGTTTGAAAGCCGATTATCTTAATCCTGGATTAGCGTAAACTTTGGTTGCAGTTTTAACTCTTGGATCCAAATTTCTTTTGCTCCTTTTTGCTTTTCAGGATTGAAGTTCTCTAATCTAAAGTTTTGCAGAGTATCAGCGTTGAACAACGTCTGTGGTTAGACAAATAAACTCCTTGGTTAAGTTTTAATCTTGGATTAGGGTTAATCGGCTTTCGAACAACCTGGCCCAGGGGTCTGTTTCACAAGAAGAGTTCTTGGTTGTACATGTAGAAAGTATGTTTCAAATCCATTTCCCATCATTTGGTTTTAGTTTTCTGTGCAAAGTAGTTCCATGTATTTATTTATCATTATTTTTATTCTTGTAGCGTTCTCAACATCCAGTCGATTAATTAGTGGTAGTTTTCTGTGCAAAGTAGTTCAATGTATTGGTCAATCTTGTAATGTTGTCAAAGTTTTCCCCTTCAAAATGATGCAAAATCAAAACTCTGGTACTAAGCATTATGCTTGCTAGGTACATGTACATTAATTTTTATTGGGCTCAAAATATTTCCCTGAGTTTTGAAAATTGTACACCTGGCTGAGTGAATTTGTTGTTCACATTTGGAGAATAGTCAGTCAACATTACTTGCCAAAAATCTCAGACGATTTTAATTTCGGACAAAAACAGTGTCCAAAAAGAAAACTGTCCAAAATTTTTTTAATTAGTGTCTGAAATTTTAAGAGTTTAACTCATTGGCACCCGTACCGGCCAAAACCGGCCATAAAAAACTCCCATGCTTCAAACATTGCAACTTTCTCAATCGCACGAATATTGCCTTAACTGTTAGTTGTGAGCACGAAATGGAATGCCCTTTAAATTTGGATATCCAATAAATGCAAGAAACGTAGCGATTTTTACCAAATATGGCCATTTGAGTTTGGACAAGAACGAAACTGGCCATTTTTAACGTCAAAGAGAAACAACAAAAATTCCCCTTTTTGCCTTCATGTTTTTTAAGGAAATCATTGTCGAAAAACCAAAATTCAACCATCACAATGAAATTCAGTCCTTTTTCTAGCTTAGAAATGACTTTTTTTGTTCATATTCTTCTCCCGAGCGTAGATACAGCCTTTTGTTCCAGTGCATTCGGGCCTTCCCGACATTTTCAACATCTTGAGCGCATTGCATGCTGGGAACTAACGAGAATTTTTTACAGCGCCCGTTCCTTCCCCTAATTCTTTCACATATAAACTAAGTATACAGCCACTCCGACCTACCGCCAAAATTTCCTGCTCATGGTCATCTTCAGTACACAGAAATTCCAAAATATGTGGCGGTAGGTCAAGAAATTCATCAATAGTCGCGTCCCAAAGGTACTAAGTGTTCGACCGGCCAAATTCCCAGTTCGTCGAGTAACAAGCCAAATTCAACAACAAAGTACATCACCTTGCTCGATTCTTTGAGAAAGTGGACTCTTAGCTACCGTCACGCTTAATGATGCTCATCAGGCAGCCACTAAAGATGAAAAATGGCTGTAAATTTAGCAGAAATCGCAAGCAAACCGAACTTGGGCCATTGTTGTCGCTTCACGGATAAAAATAGCTACGTCAAAATCACGTTTTCAGAAACCTTGAGCCTCCAGTGGCTTAGGATAGCACCACTTTTCCCTGGTAGTTCAAATAAAGAGTCACGAATTGCTATTCATCGTTTATAGGTGGAAAATCACTCCGAAAATGTAAAAACCTGCGGTAGTCAATGGGTTAAGTACGTGTACTTTCTTGTGCGACGCAATCACATGTTTTCAAGGCCAATGTGCATGATATATAGCTAGAACTCGGATTAGGCTTTGCTCGTTCTTTTTATCACTGGAAAAGAAAAGATAACTCCATTTTGAGCACCAAAGCCCTTAGTTTCCTTTGTAGAGCAAACTCTAGTGGAGAGCTTGATAGAATTTGTGTTGTTTTCTTGTTGATTTTCATGGATGTTGTTTCAATCTAATTCCGTTTTTGTAGGCATAAATTTACTTTAACTCTGTTTCAGCCAAATTGTCCGAAATTTTTGTCTGAAATTTTTTCAAACTCAGA
>JAEMWC010000061.1:1090000-1092500 GCA_016490735.1 Pachyseris speciosa
AATTACAAACAGGGGGCTTATTAGAGGGGGGGGGGGGCAATAGAGACGGGGGGCTTCATAGAGCTTTTACAATATTCACAGTCCTTTTTTCATCAGTAACTGGGTTCAGTCCGAACCAACAAAATGACCAACTCCCAGCAGGCTTGTTAGCTCAGTTGGCAGAGCACTTCACTGGTATCACAGAGGTCACGGGTTCAAACCCCATACAAGCCTGAGTTACATGTATTTTTCAGGCTTTATTTTCACGACTACTTAAGTACTGGTATGGTTCATAACAGAGAGTACCAGTCACAAAGTATTGACAGCTTTAATTAACTGAACTGATTCAAACCACAATTTACAGTAACTGAAATGTTTAGTCAACAAGCAACCCAGAACAACAGAATAAAGTCTAATGATAGCACAAAACTAATTCTTATACTCAAAAAATATTGTTTTGTTTGTTCTGTATTTTGCAGTCCTTGTTGGAAAGAAACAAACAGCTTTTAGCCAAAACACAGGCATTTGAGAATTTTGTTGCTGAATGTGATGAAAAGGTGAGTATGAATAATTCTTTATTATTGTTTCAGCAATGATGGTTGGTATTTATCTTAACTGCTGGGCAGACGTTATAAAATGGATGGGCAACAAGGATATTGAAGTTGGACCTCTTTCTAATAAAGACATAATGGTTGGTATAATGGATTGCAAAGAGGATTTGTTTGTAAACCATATTTTGTTGATTGCAAAAAAAATATATTTATTCTTGCAGATGTAATAAGACCAAACCATCCATTACAATATTTAACGCTAAGATTAAGGTGATTCACCAACTTGAAATGATAGTTGCCAAATCTATTAATAAATTACCCACCTTAGAAAATGGGGCAAGTATATTGAAAATTGATGCAATTATAATTTCGTACTGCGCTTGTCGTAGTAATCCTAATAAGAATATCTGCAATATCCATAAAAAGGTCCCCTGTGCATCATGTGTATGTATCTGTAAGTATATACAGTACCGCTCAAAAGTAAGTTACCACCCTCGTGTGCTACGCGACTCGCGAGGCACAAAAAAATCGCGTAGCGTGCGATGTCCTGGAAACTGTAAGTATATTGACTTGAAGCTTTCTCACCATTTATTATGCCCATTGTAAAGCAACAATAGTCGATTTCAGTAGTCAGTTTTCAGTGTTCGCAAAAACCCGCTAAGAAGAAATGAATATGTGTAATCGATCAATCATCGCCGGAGAAGGGCAGCATGTGCTTTGCTTCCAAATTTCGTGTCAAACTGTTTTCTCCTCGAAACTTTGATAGACTGAGGTCGACATATTAATAACTTTAAAAAACCTACATACACAATATGATGTATGACCATGCTTTTCAGTCTTTTGAAGTGGAGGCATTCCGAGGAATTCTACCATCGTGAGCACTGCATTCAATGCGCTTCATTCCAAGGACACAAGCTTCTTCCTACACTGTACATCAAACCGCCAATTTTTCGGCTCGTGAGCCATGACTGATGCTTGATACTTTTTGTTAGTTTTCTATACATCTGATTCTTGACAACTAGGCATTAAAAAATTGAAAATGTTGGCAAGTTGGCACGGAGTTTCAAGCGGCAAATGAAAAACAGATCGCGCCGTGGATAAGAAGACCGGCGTAATTAAGTGGAGCATGTGCGAGGCTTCCGAAGAGTAAAGCCCACTGCACACGTGAGGAAACAGCTGAGCAAAATGCCTTGCAAGGCAGATGGCTCAGCCGTTTCCTCAGGTGTGCGGCAAAATTTTGGTGAGATTTTTGCCTCGCGAGGCTGTGAGATCAATATCAAACATGTTTGATATTGATCTCATGACCTCGCGAGGTGAAAATCTCACAAAATTTGGCTGCACACATGAGGAAACGGCTGAGCCATCTGCCTCGCAAGGCATTTTGCTCAGCTGTTTCCTCAAGTGTGCAGTGGGCTTTACTCTTCGGCAAATCTTTTTTCCATGGACAAACTCTACTGGATTAAAATCTGCACAAGTTTACAAAGATATGGCCAGGAAAATGTGTTCCAGACTTTCGAAGTATAAAATATACGATTGAGCACCGGCATGTCGAATAAACAAAACATTTCACATACAACTACCCAAACTTATGCGTCTTCACCATTGCCAGAATGAACTTCAGATTTCTACATGATAAAAATTTTTGTGCACAAAGAAGGAAATAAAATAAACTCCGTTCTGTTTCGGGTTCTATTCCTTGGCTTCTCATGAATTTTTCGGTCATATTGAGTGGAAGGTTTCAAATTACACAGACAGCAGTTTTGCGGTTTTATGCAAATTTGCGATCCGAAAGGAAAATGCATATGCCAGCCGGTCATTAGTCATTTGCTTGTGCCGAACTAGCTCTTGATTATGTCGTTAACGAATTTAGAAAACATGACCATTTAAACGTATCGACGACAGAACCGATAAAAATTCAACTAAATTCAGCGCTAGCGGGAGTAACGAATTATGCTTATCATTCGCAACTG
>JAEMWC010000061.1:1100000-1215000 GCA_016490735.1 Pachyseris speciosa
AAGGTTAAACCAAGTTAATTTGATTTAATTTTTGTTGTAAATTACTTTTGTAGGCTCTGCAGTTGAAGGAGGAAACAGCCTCTGTTGAAATGAAAGAACAGCAACTGGTGTTAGACTGTGTAAAGCAACTAGGTAAAAGTAATCACCACATGCAGGGCCTTTCAAGGGGTAGAAGTGACATGCTGCATGGCTCTGAAAACAGGCGACAATCTTCTCCCAAAACACACCGACAACCAACAGAAATTGACAAGGCAGGACAGTAATGTTTGAGACAGCGACAATTCACTTTCCATTCCTCTTTGTTTTCTTAGTCACAGTGACATTTGTCCCTAATGAAACAAGCGAAAGACAGAGTCATAAACGAGCGACAATGCGACACCAGACCACCCCTTGGAAGGCCTCACATGCTTGGTTTGTCTTAGTGGAAATTGGACTATTTTACTTTCCGTATTTTCCTCCAGATTTCCTCAGTCCTTTAGCACTCTTTTAGGCTTTGGAATTTAGTGGTTTGTTGGTAAGACCACTTGCACCTTTGGAAGGTGCAAGGAGGAAGTTAATAAATAGCATTGTTCCAAGTTGTTGCAGGTTATCGATTTGAACTTAAACCTGCAGTATAATGCATGAGCCATTCCAATCTCACTTTATTATTACTCTGTCTTAATTTTAACTATTTTGCTTTATGTAATAGTTGAGGCAAAAGATCAGATCAGCGACTTGACTGATGAGATCTCGCGTAAAGCAGAAGACAACATTAGACAACAGGTATTTTTGAAATCTTTCCTCTTCTTATTTTTCTGAGGCACCTTGTCTGGTTTTGATCAATTTTTCCCAAGTGGAAATGTTAGGAGAAAATTTTCCATGCAACTTACAACTACCCCTGTTTGTTTTTATTTCTGCATTTTTTTAAAGGAGGAAATCACCCATTTAATTGATACCGTGGTGGATTTGCAAAAACGACACAAGCAGGTAAGAGTAAAAAGAATCTTGTTCAGTAGTTAATTATCTTAAGACTTACTGCTTGGGTACATTTTGTTTGTATAGTGTGACACAAACACTCTAGTGTTCTGTCGTGTAAGTTAATTGTATTAGCTGAGTTTCATTAGGTTTTTTTATTAGGTTAACTAAAATGCTTTCCATTTGCCAGAGCACTGATTTGGATGACTCGGTGGTTGCCTATATACCAGTCCTTCAAATTCCTTCTAAATAGCACATATAGTTTTCAGAATGTACAAGTTTACAAACTTTGCTGAGCCAGCCCTTCAAAATAATGAGTTTTATCATAAATTATGACCCATATGGCACAGCGCGTGCTTTCATTGTGAAACTATTGAGAAAATCCCCATATGAGGGCTGAATGCCTAGCGCAAGCAGGGCCGGAAAAAGCCATATGGCCCTGTTAGGAATATACATGTATTGCCTGAGCGATACGAATTTAGAGGATTTTGTCGCGTATAACCATGTAAATTGATTTTAGAACCAGAAAACAAATGCAAACAAAATATTAGATCAATTTTCTGTGCAAATTTGTTTATTTCTTGTAAAAAACTTCATCTTCTACGTGCTCATGAAGAGTCGAAAGAAGCCAAATGATAAAGCACTTATTGGCTGAGTCATGTCGGGCTGGATGGGAAATATTTGGCTCTCGGTCATGGCATACGGCATGAACTCGAGCCAAATATTTTCCCGTTGGGTCCTCCCACTCATACTATTAGCAGAAGGAGCTTTTTCTTAAACAGAAATCGCCTACCATAATTTGTCCTTGTTTTTGGACGTAGTGAAACAGTTACCAAACTCAAACCCATCATCATCATGCAGTACGGGAATTAATCCACAATGTGTTCTTACATCTTCTTCTCAGCTGTCTATGGACAATGAAGACTTGCAAAGTCTTCTGAACTCTTCTCAAGTAAATCAAAACAGCCTTCAACACAAGGTAATGATATCATACTTCTATTCTCGAGTGTTCTCTGTGCATGAATTTAGAGCTGTGCTTATTATTTTTAAGTGTGCCATTTGGTTTAAGGAGATACTGTAGTTTTTAACCCTTTCACCACCAAGAGGCCTCCCTTTGCTGAGTAAAATCATCTGGCATTAGCCAGAGTAAATCTACAAAGTCCCGCTTGGTGGTGAAAGGGTTAAGGAGGTAGTTTTCAAGGAGATAGTTTTTAAAGTGGATTGAAATAGATTGCAATTTCAAAAAAAAATTAGGCCAATTTTTTCAAGTTGTCCTCTTGTGCAGTGGAAAAAAAGCCAAATACAGATTATGGCTTGCTTCCCCTTCAAGAAATGGCTTGATCTCTTTCTTTTGGTGTTCTAAGGGCTTTTGGTTGTGAGAAAAGGGAACTTGAAGGTACGTGCTTGTAATTTGACCTCCAAAACATAAAAAGTCATGCGATTGTACATCCATGTCTTTTCAGGTTGAGGATTTGCAAGAGAAGTATCATGAATGTCTTGAAATGCTGATGGAAAACAAGGTGAACAACAATGTCACTGATCAAGAAACTAACAGTGACCTTGTAAATCATGCCAGTAACATACAAACTATGTTGCTGTCGTTATCACTGTAACTATCACTATTTCTACTACCATAAAATTACTATAACTAGTATTAGTATTAGTATTTTTCATAATAAAGAATAATTTTCCATAGTTGTTGATCAGCTTTTTGACCAACTACACCCCTTTCCTGCATAGGCAACAGTAAGAAAAATTATAAATGAAGAGCTCTTTTGGGTGTTTTGTATTTGTTTCAAAATAGCCGAGTTCTCACATACAGGCTTGTTTTCATGTGGTAAACATTGCCCTGTATTTTTTCATTGTTTAGTGCTTAGTTTTTGTGAAAACACGGGCCAAAAAACATATTCACCTAAAAAGTCACGTTGCATATAGTTTTATTCCCCACCCTTGGAGTATGCTTGTTGGCATCTGCATTTTACCCCACAAAATTCAAAGCAACTGATAGGTCTGTTATCTAACACCAAGTCTTTTGTTATATTTTCAGAGGGAAGTCAAAAAGTTGAACTCAAAGATAGAGTAAGTGAACCGTTATCTTAGATCTAATTAAAAACTATATCCTTAACCCTTTCACCACCAAGGGAGACCTTATAGATTTTACTCTGGCTAATGCCAGACGATTTTACTCGTCAAAGGGAGGCCACTTGGTGGTGAAAGGGTTAAAATACAACTTCATTGTGTTTCCTTTTTGACATCAGTTACTGATGTGTGTTTTGCTGTTCATATTTTAGAGCTGACAGAGGGCCCAGCAGGATGTCATCTTTATCACAACTTTCATATCATGTAAGCAAAGCTTAAAGTGCACCTAACCTCAAAATATTTTCTTTGCTTAAATAAATCTTTGCACGTGTTCGAAAGGCATTGCACCTTTTTGCGCCTTTTTAAACAAAATATTGAACTTTTATAGGCTGTGATAGTTAACAAGTCTAGCCATCATCTGTCCCACAACCAAGCTAGTAAGGGGCATGGGTCTATTCCTTACTTGATGTCACAAACTGCTTTGCATGCACGTTTTCAAAGACTTACTGTGATGCAAATCAGTTTGTGATGTCATGTAAGGGATAGACCCATGCCCCTTACTAGGTCAGTCGTGGGACAGATGATGGCTAGCTTTTGTAACTTTAACAGCCTATAAAAAGTCAAGATTTTGTTTAAAAAGGCGCAGAACTGCATGACAATACGTTTCAAACAGGTTCAAAGTTTGATTTAAGTGGGGTTAGGTGCACTTCAACCATGGGGGATCACACATTGTGTGTTTGTTTAATTCCAGTGGTTCACTTCAGTAAAGTGTGGGATCGAGCATGCTGTGCAGGGGATTGTGGGATACTTTGGGGGTTGTTTCTTCACAATATGTTTCCCCCCAAATAATCCTACAATTGCTTGCGTAGCCACTTGGTCCCAGTCTTTTCCAAAGTGGGCTATAAAACTTCATATTTTTCTTTCCCTGTTAAGAACCCCTCCCCCAGTGAAATGACCTTGCATGGGATGGAGCCACGCAATTATGTGATCGTAATCAAGCTTTTTGAGGAACCAAGAGAACCTAGATTCCAGACTCTTATGTTTTTCTTTAGGACTCTCGGGATTCTATTGCTCTGGAGATTGAGAAAAGTGTTAAGAGAGATCTCACATCCCAGCAAGAGAAGAGGTAGGACAAGCTGTAAAACATTGTTGGATTCAAAATTGTACCAAATGTTAAAAAAAAAGTATGTAAGAAAAGGGGTTATTTCTGAAGGAAATTGGTCAGTTCGTGTCAGCCATACGAAAACTTGTGGGAAAAAGTGCAGACAAAGTGGATCTGTGTCCCCTTTTGTAATCAAAATCAGTGTCATTTTGAAGGTGAATGACATGTCTGCTGAGGCAACTGTTTCGATGTCATTTAATTATGGTGGCATATACTGCAGAGATGCAGCTATATACAGTATACGCAGTTGATCATCTCGTCATGAAAACTGCGCAATATAAATATTCAGATTATTATTATTATTATTATTATTATTATTATTAGAGAAATTGGGCGAACCACAACTATTATAATATGCAGACAACGTGGTGTAATGTCTGAGGGCGCTGAAGACACAGAAGATTGGACTAAGGTGTTTACGTACAATGCGCACGCAGTAGTATTTAAGTCATGTTGACTTGCAATGTTGCTGTCCTACTATGGTTGCTGGCCAGTATAGCAGGCTACAAAGTACGTTTCGTTGTAACAGACAATTTGTCGTTTTCATATGCTCCTTTGCGACTTAGAGTATCCTCGTGAAAAGCCTTAACAGTAATTTTGGTAAGATATAGATGTATTGAAGTTGTTCTTCTCTGCAGAGAACACACTGCTCGTGTTATGGAAACTGTTCGTGCTATCAATACTGGCAGGTCATCAAAAAGAAACAAAAACCTTGGATCACATGCAAGCACCCCTAAAGGTGGAGCAGGCTTTCACTTCAACCCTTCAGATGTCACAGGTGATTCAATAGGGGAAGGTGCTGGTGCTGCTGCAGCTAACTCGCAGGCTGGGATTCCTGTACCAGGTAAGAATTTGAAACGGTCGCAATAATGCCACTCTGTTGCGGGTCTGTAGATTGCACAGGTTACTTAAATCAATCCTGTGTACGGGCAACCTTATTTCTTTGGACGATGTATGAAGGAAGTTGAAGACATTAGCACACAGGCTAATGAGATCTGGCTTCTGATTGTTTGATAAAATAGGTAAATGAAGGGATTTTAATGTCATGGTCACAACTACAGTAAGTTGAGTCTGGTTTTATCTCTTGACAGACCGCCGAATGTCATACGGACGGCGATCCTTCAGAGCTCCTGAGAAGTTACAAATTGTTAAGCCAATCAAAGGTAAGACTCGGACAATGTAGCTTCAGTGAAACAATTCGTTCCCTTTTATCTAGCGGGTTATTGGACAGGCGACGCCTTTTTGTGATTCTTGCCAGTGCTTGGTTAATAATGTTCTTTTTTGGCGTTTGTAAAGCGCTTAGCCTTACAATAAGTGCTATATAAATACGTATTTATTTATTTATTTATTTATTTATTTATTTATTTATTTATTTATTTATTATTGGTGAAAAGCGCTCCTTGAGCCACCCTTGCCTAAAGTGACGGGGCAACTGGGTACTTCTCGTTTACTAATATTTTACTGTGAGTGGTGACTACAAGGGCAATTTTAACTGCGCTGACAGTTCGCGTCGATCTTGTAGCAGCAGCTTAATGGTGGCCAGAATATATGGCAACCTATGGCTGGTACACCACGTTTTTCATTTGAATACAGTGTAGTTAGAAGACAGTTAAAACCAGGCAGACAGTTAATAATTTTATTTAGAACCAACCACCCTGAGTAACGTATTTTCCTTTGTAATTCTAGGATCGGTCACTCTCCATCAGTGGAAGAAGCTGGCCAACCCCACACTGAACCTAGCAGAGGAGAGGCCCGGGGTGCACGTGAAAGGGCAAAGTCCAGAGATGAGGGACGGAGAACCTACGAGGGAGCGCACAGACTCGAGTGATTTGGACCCTGATGATCACGAGTTTGAGGAGGATGAGCCCATGCACATGCGCATATCAAGGACACAGCAAACTTCGGAGAGTGCCTCAGATGCTACCAGTCACACGGGACCAGAGGAGGATGATATTGACGATGATGGGCCCCTTCAGATGCGGGTTAATTACAGCCCTGAGAAAGGGACTCCATCCGCAGGGACTGAGAAATCAGGGACTGTCAAGAGCAGCCCTGCTGCGACCCCTCCACAGACCTTGGGCCTTATGAGCCTCGTGAGTGGTCCTGGTTTTCAAAGAGGTCTCCGTGAACGCAGTGTTGATAGCGGGGGCATTTTAACACACCTTCTAAACAGCCCATCCACCGCATCATCCGGGACCTCATCAGTGGGTCAGGTGCTCGCTGATGTGCTACAAAAGGCCAGTAAAGCAGCTTCTGAAAAGGAACCTACTCGTGCCAAGTCTCTTCGCAACCTGGCCAAATACTTCAGTGAAAAAGAGCGTGGCACAAGCCCTTCCCCTGTCAAAGTGACAAGCCCCACCCCTCCCCCTGTGGTTAAACCACCTCAGACCAGTTCTCCCGGGGGAGGGCTACTGTTGAGTAAGATTCTCGCATCAAGCGGGATTTCAGCGGGTTTGACAGTGCCTGCACCTATCACCACTACAGCCAAAACGAACGGCCTTCCTACCACAACAACAACCAGCACGTCGACGTCCTCGAGTGTTCTTTCTAGAGGCAATCTGGTCAGAAACTCTAGCGGAAGTAACTTGTTGAGCCTGGCTCAGGGATCCCTGGCAGATGATACCTCAAGTAAGCGTCACAGTTTGGACTCATCCCAACTGCTAAAGAACAGAACTGGTGTTCAGGACACCGCACCAGACCTGGATTTTTCCGAGCTGAAATTTCCCACACTTCGACGGCGCGCCAGTAGCGGTGATCTTCAAGAAATGGCTTCTGGTTCCAGCACCTTGGATGACTTTAGTGGTGGTGGTCTTGGAGCACGATTGTATAGGAGCTCTAGCATAGGCAACATGAAGGACCTAAGCAATGAGAGTTTAGTAGGGCCATCCAAGGACGTTTCTGACGGAGGCTTTTTCGGGCGCCTTAGACGAAGCCCCAGCATAGGGAGCCTGACAAGCCTTGTTCAAAAGTCGAACTTCTCAGCTGCCCTTCCAAACTCCCTTGATGGATCCAGGCGCTCTACGAGTTTAGAATCATTGCCAGTGTTTAGACCTGGGGAATCACCCCCTTCTCCCTCAAAATTTGACCAAGACGGCGCAAGCTTCTTTGGCCGCGGTCTCTCGTCTAACAATGCTCCCTCTTCCAGTGCGGACACCTTATCTGGGGCCTCTGGTGGGAGTGCCTTCCCCATAGGTGCACGTTTGAGTGGCCTAGCTGGGGTCCGGGGATTTTGGAGCCAAGGAGGGAGCAAAAGTTTGGACATGCCCACCCCTCCTGTGCAACAGCAGCAGGTACAACCCAAGAGCGAAGAACGTTTGGAGAAAATCAACAAGGCGTTCGCCTTTGAAGATTTCGGCGGACTTGGGTTGATGTCGTTCTTTGGACGAAAATCACGTGACTCTAAGTCGTGAACCCAATAAGAGAAAGACAAAAATATTGACAACAATAATGACTAAAAAATAATGTTAATAATGATGATGATACAGACGAGCCTCTCCTAGTAAGCAGGCATTTTGTCCTTAGTCCGTAGTGTGGTTTGTAAGTCTTGTCATGGTTAGATTTCTTTGGATAATCCGCGTTCACTTGGAATGTACTATCCAAAACTGCATAGCTTAAAGTGCACCTCACCTCAAATTATTATTTCTGCTAATATATTACGTTGTACCTATTCCGGAAACATTTGGACCTTATTTCCAATTTTGAACTTTTTCATGGGCTTCAAAACTTCCTATAAACTAAGCGTCATTTGGTACACAACCGAGTCAGAAGGGGCATGGGTCTATTCCTGACTTGACGTCACAAACTGCTTTGCACGCATGTTTAAAAAGACTTATCGCGATGCAAATCAGGTTGTGACATCAAATCAAGGGCAGACCCATGCCCCTTACTAGCTCGGTCCTTTGTCAGATGATGACTAGATTTCGTAACCTTTACAGCCTATAAAATGTCAAGATTTGGTTGAAAACGGCGCAATGCGTTTCGAACAGGTGCAAAGATGTATTTTAGCGGGAAATAAAATATTTTCGGGCTAGGTGCACTTTTTGGTATTGAAATCAAACCACTTTTACATCAGGAACAATTTGTTGGATTCTTGTACGTTATCGTTATTTAAACGTTTGAACTCCATGAATTGTTTCCTAGTTATCAGTTTCCATGAGGTTTATCAGGGAGGTTCAATAGTTTATGCTTTTGCCTTATTATGCGTAATGTACCAGTCACGCACTGAAACCTGGGAATTGTGTTATAGCTCCTTTCGGTTGGTAGGTTTGTTGCTAAGGGTGATACGTCAGTTCTTGTGTACGCCGGCATGACTCTGTCCTCACAGCAGCGAGAGTTTAGGAAGGGTAGTTTCTTCGAAAACTGTCACGTTAAATTTTGGGTTCTGTTACGTGACCGATATGTCACGCTACATTTTATCTTGGTGTAAAATTAAAATTTGGCGACATTGGTTCTTTCATGGGTGAGCTGCAATTACAAAATGTTTATATAAATAGTTAAAACCATGAAATGGAAATCGGATTGGCGAACTTGAGATGAACAGATTATATTGTGGAAAATCTGTCTCAAAACCGTTTCTTGTATAGTATTGATGTTTGTTGGTAACTTTGTCATATAAATTAAACAAGCTAGGAATGAAATCCTTGGCAGTTTATTTGCATATAAATCCGAGAAAATAGGGAATATATTTTTTGTTGGAAAAAAAAAACCGGATGGCAGCATTGTAAATAGATAAACTATAATAAAATTAAAATTTGTTCTAGGTACAATCTGTTTAGTATGTAAGTATCAACGTAAATACTTATTGTCAGCATATTAAGTAATTTATATTGTATTTGTCTTGTTTATTCTTTTCTTTATGTAAATGTTGTATTTGACAATAAAACTTTCAAATTGCAAAAAAAAAAAAAAAATTTTTCAACGCCTGAACCACAATATGTCTGGGTTTTCCTTAGCATCGAAAGTAAATTGTGTTTGCTTTGGTTTTGCTTTGCTTCGCTCTGTGATTGGCCAGCAAAACTCGCACCACTTTTTCAACCAAAATCAATCGCGACTTGCATGCGCGCATTTTCCTCGCAGGATACGTGTATTTCCTTCGTATTTTGATTGGCTCATTACCGTTCTATTACACCAATGACCAGAATAGATGTACTCTTCAGAGCATTGCACTGGCATTGTGAATTTTTTAACTGAGCTTTCTTTGCAATCACAGAGTCGATGATACACTTCAAGGTTTTCCAATGGCATTCAGCCCCAGTAATCCTCTAGACTACACAGCTTAGATCCGAAACAAACCCCAATACATATTGTTGTCCATTAGCGATAAGAATGGAAAAAGCAGTTACCCTGAATTTCAGCCGGTTCCACCATTTCGGGCTGAGTGTAAGGCTGAAGAAGCCTTAAGCCCCGACTACACGTAACATTGTTAGAAGAACACGTCCCAACATTGTTGTAAGAACGCTTCTAACAATGTTGGATACGCATATAACATTGTTGGAAACACGTCGCTTCGGCGGTCTGACTTCAACAATTTCCACCTCTGCTATTAGGCTTTTGGATTGGAGACTGGGCCTTTAACTCTGATTGGTCTTTGCAATACAACATTGTTGAAAGGGCGGCTGCTGTTAAGCCCCGGCTACACGTTCAAACATTGTTATAAAACATTTGTTGGATGAACAATGTTAGAACGTGTAGCATGCATGTTTGATGACGTTTGTTCAACATTTTTTGTTGGAAGAATGTTTTGATTTCTATCAAACATTTTCTCCAACATACAACAAATGTTGAAGCGTGTAGCCGCCCTTTCAACAATATTGTATTGCATAGACCAATCTGAGTTAAAGGCCCAGTCTCCAATCCGAAAGCCCAATGGCAGAAGAGAAAATTGTTGTAGTCAGACCGCCGAATCGACGTGTTTCCAGCAATGTTATATGCGTATCCAATATTGTTAGAAGCGTTCTTACAACAATGTTGGGACGTGTTCTTCTAACAATGTTTGAACGTGTAGCCGGGGCTTAACATTGTTCATCCAACAAATGTTTTATAACAATGTTTGAACGTGTAGCCGGGGCTTTAGGTGTTGTGCTTTGATCCGCGAGAGGATTAACTAAAAGTTTGGATGGGACGTGAGAAAATGCTTCTCTCCTTAGCACCCCCTTTTATAAGAAAGCAGAGCACAAAATTCACAAAATTGGCTCAGTGGCGGATTCTGAGATCCTTTGTTGAACAGCAAAAGATGGTGGCAGATGTTAACTAACTGGTTGTATATCCTTGTCGATCATAAGGCATAGTTCCACTTTGATCCCTTTTCTAACACTTCTCTACCAACTGCCAACCACCAACTAAATATCAGGCTTGGTTACTGAGTGGCTAACCTGAGGGAGGCCAGCTGGAAAACTAGGCTGGACTCATTCTAGCCTGCATTGCAGGGTGTATTTTGTGAGGCGAGTGCATTATTCGTTCGTGTTATTACGAGCGAGCCGCCATCTTTGAATTCAGAAACCGAAGAGTGCTGGAGAGAGTACAAATTAAGGATTATGGGGATGGGCATTAGGCTGGAAAAGTGTGGTGGGGTGGGGGAGGGGCAAGCCTAACGCCTCCACCCCGCCCCCTTCGACTCGCCACAGCTCCTTGCATTTTAGTGAAATTCAACATGGCACCGCTTACTCGAGAAATAACTCACGAGCCCACCGGCCGCGGGCTAGGCTTGTTCTCGTCCCCCGGGGTCCTCGCCTTCTTTCGGTCAGCGTCGAGAATAACGTCGGCATTGACCAAAAGAATCACGGTCTCTGGTGACAAGAATGGGCTGGGGTAAGATGAGGCAAAGAAGATGTTGATGGAAATGAACAGTTAAATACAACAATTGAGAGCACACTATTTTATTTACAAGCCAAGAAGTCCCACTTCGGTTTTCACAGTACTGGGAGTTTTCGCAATGACGACGTCATCTGGGTCGACGTCCGTTTGTGACCTAAATTATACGTAATGCGCATGCGTCCATATTTTATCTATGTGTGAAATACACGGCATTTACATCTGCTACTGAATAATTGTTCTCCAGGAATGAAGGATGATGTAGGAAACATTTCCACTCTAGTGATTAGGAAAAATTTGGCTCAGATTTCATTTTGAACACGATTAAAACGAGTGAAAACTAAACGGATAGCTGAATTTCATGAATAGATCGTCGCAAAAGAGACTTTTGAACTATGTATCTTGCAAGGCATAATTAACCACTATATCGCATTCCTTTGAATGTACAATACTAATACTAATACTAATCAGTACTAATGCTAATACTAATACTAATACTAATACTACTACTACGATACATACGATTAACTGGACGTGACAAAGAACAACTTCATGAATAAATATACACAGTATGAAGGTAGAAATTGTATAGGACTTGAATAAATTTATGTATAACACGTCAGTCTATTTTAGGAAATAATATTATTAAAAATAATTAGGTAGAGTTCACTGCCAACAACAGAACACCATTCAACATGAACTTCACACGTTAGCACTCGTGTCTCCTTGTTTGGTTATTCTTGGTACTTGCTGGCTTACTCTGTCAAAGATAACCTAAAGAAACAACAGAAAAGTAAATAATTTTCTCATTTTCAACCTCCTCATGTTATTTATATTCCTTTTACACAGTTATATTAAAACTGGGCCCGCCAGACTGCTCAGGAGGGGAGACCTAAACCCATCTACCCTTCGTCTACTCACTGGAAAACTGATCTTTTTTAACACCTAACATTCTGACTGTTTTTCGACTCAGTTCTTTCCTTTATTCTAGCGGTTGGTGTTACCAGGCGTTCTTCCTCCTGCCTCATTTTCGAGCGAGTCCTGACACGAGGCCGCCATACCCATGCTGAGCTGGGGAAGGGGGGGGGGGGGAGGGGGGGGCATGTTGCCAGTTTCTTGGTGGTTTCAGTCCGCGAAGGTAGAATACAGGGTTACGCGAGCCAAAACTGTCGCATATGCGGGGAGTAAGCTGAATGTCACCTCCTCTCTTTAACTGAACTAGATTGGTCCCCTATCAACTAGCCAGGTAGCTTAAATGAAGCAAACTCGAGTCTAATTTCGCTGTTCTCTCAGGTTCGTATGAGAGTTGGCTAAATTGCCACGGAACGCCCAACAATGAAACAACTTACCTACTCGTGAGAAGAACAGATACCAGTAGCAGCCAGGTAGGGAAGGAAAGCCCTGCAAGAAGGATAAACACAACTTGTATAAATTACGTCTCCTTCCAGACTCATATCATCGTTACAATGTAGTTTAAATCTTGAAGGAAAACAAGCAAGAATGCTATGAACTAAATGATTTGGCAAAATATCAGCTTCCTCCGAAAGCAGTTGCTTGAACTTTGTACTTGTACGTTCATTGGTGGATGCATGGAGAAGGGGCTGGGCTCTGGATGTCTGAGTTTTGAGTGTGCCGCTCTCGTCCCCAGAGCCCCCTGCCGGCTAAAAGATGAGGGATCTGGGGACAGGAAAGTGGGTGCACACATCGAAAATTTCTAAACATTACCGCATACTAATGCTATCGCACCAGTAACTAATTATCACCAGCCGTAAAAGAGACCTCCTTACACCTAACCACTCACCTAAGGCTGCGTCTGTTGGACACAATGTGTCACATCTGCCAACCAGTTTGTCGATACCAACGACAATCCCAGTGTAATTTCTCTTGACCACGTCGCAACCGAAAACATTATTGCGTACCACCACATAGTCGCAGGTGGTGGTGTTGAAGTTCGCTTCATTGCACTGTTTATCGACGTCGCTTCCTTCAATTTTGCACGACACTGTAACAGTGACTGTGCCTCCGATATTACTGCAGGATTCACTGCAATCCGCTGGTGCAAGACTTAAACTGGACTCTACACTGATGGTCACTGTAGATTTAAGTGAATACTCACAGTGAAATTACAGCAATGTATATTTGGGAGTAGCGTTTTGCTTGGCTCAGCTTTGAGACTATTTCCCCAAACAATTAGAGCGTTTTCAGTTAGAATTCCTTGAATAGTTCAGTAAAAAAAGAAAACTAAACCGTGCGACATTCTGTTTTTCAATTAGAAGTATGGACAAAATCAATTTGGCTAATTGTAACTTGCTCTCATAAAGTACGTTTTCCCAAACTTTTCTTATTTACTTGTATTTGCTCCGTACGTGTTGGAAGTGGTTCATTGTATTAACAGCCTTTGCTGTCATCGGTTACAATCTTTTGGTTTGGGCTCTAGGACACCGAGTTTAAGCCGCCCAAAACGTAAAACCAGTCCCATCTGTCTCTTTTTCAGACGCGTTTTCCCGCGCTTAACGCCTGCTGTCAGTAGGTGTTTCGAGTTCTCCGATTGTTTCCTCGGTTAACAGCTCGGTTAACAGACCTTATTCGTATTCTCCGTAATGAGCTGGGACTAGCGTGCTAACGAGGCTTAAACGGGGGAATCTTTTCATATGTAAATGTATTCCCCCGCAAGAGCCTCCACTTCATGCTAGATCCAGTTCAACGCCGAGAATACGAATATGGTCAATTTTACTTTTGTTATGATTGGCTTAAGAGATAACTTGGTTTGGTTCACTGACCCGCAGTTGAACTGAACGCTTAGAAATTAGTGAAAAATTTTCTTGTTTCTATGCATTATAATATAATAAATATAATGAAACCTTTAAATTAGCTTCTGGTCTATCAGATATACAATTTCCACCCTATATATTATTTAAAAGGCGACAGGCCTAAGAAATTTATTCAAGTTGGTGCTAAAACAAACAAATACCAACACAGTTTTATTGCACATACAATCAGACACTGGAACTCCTTACCAAATAGTATCACTGAAAAGCAGTCACCAGAAGCTTTCAAAAAGGCCGTCATGTGCCATCTTTAAAAACGCTGATGTTTTAACTTAATATACTCGCACTATAATTGTATTTATTTATTTATTTTTTGTTAAGCACATGCACATCTGCATATCTGCCGTGATGGGATATACCCTTTGCAGTTTATACGATTAGAATTAGAATTAGAATTAGAATCTTGAATCTATTCTGAAAAACGTCTTGATTTGTAATTAAAAACCTCATTAATATTTCATGAAGGAAATAAAAAAAATAATTTTTAATGAGTGTCTTTCAGATCTGATATAGGCACGGCTAAATTTTGCATCCTATTTTCTAGGCCAAAATAACTCAAAATCTAAATTTTAATGTAAGAATGGATAGATGTACAGTAAAGCTCTTTAGGCCGTTCAATAAATTCGCAATTCGTGTTTTATCTGAGTCCTAAAACACTCGGCTGCGCCTCGTGTTTTAAACTTGATGAAACACTCCTGCTCATTTATTAAACATTACAAAAAACTGTTATGATAAGTTGAGATCAATCTCGTTATCAGAGCCCTCCTTTGTCAGCTTTTGGTCGCCAGGAGCGCTTCCAGTAAACAACTGTTGACCAAGAAGCCTAGGGACTCTGGCTACGAGATGTCGCTCAGATGCATACCGTTTATCAGTGGTTGGGTGGGGACGTGCGAAGAAGCAGGCTGGGTGGTGTCAGCTGTAGAACTTAACACGTTCGCTGAGGCGTTTGCTGATGGAGATGCGACTGCTGCGGTGGTTTGTGCCACTTGTGCCGTTGTCGATCCTGCCACTTCTATGGATGCTGAAGGAGAAGATGTGACTGCGTCTGTTGCTGTTGATTCCATTGTTGCTGTTATTGACGCCGCTGTTGTTGTTGTTGTTGTTGCTGCTGCTGCTACAGAAGTATCAGTGGCCGTTGTGGAAGAAGGTGTTGTTGATGATATCGAGGTGGATAATGTTGTTGACGGTGATGATGAGGATGTATCTAAGGCTGCTGACGAAGATGGCGTTGATGGTGCAGACGATGATGACGATGATGAGGTTGATGTTGAGGTCGAAGATGACGATGGCACTGTTGCTAACTGGGATGATGAAGACATTGATGGCACGGATGATGCCGATGATGTCACGGATGATGCCGATGATGTCATGGATGATGACGATGATGTCACGGATGATGACGGTGATGACGTTGATGGTGCAGACGATGATGACGTTGATGGTGCAGACGATGATGATGTGGACGTTGTTGCTAACTGGGATGATATTGACATTGATGTCATGGATGACGGCAATGAGGGTGAAGCTGATGATGTCGATGATGATAACGGTGCTGATGATGAGGAGGAAGAGGAAGAGGCGGACGGGAAAGAAGAGGGCGCTGAAACTGAGGCTGAAGGTGATAATGAAGCTGATGGCGATGTAGACTCAGATGAAGACGAGGTAGACATTGATGAGGACGACTGGGATATCTCAAAATGGGTGCTATATAGTAGCAGAAGTGCTATCGTTATGCGGTAAGAGGCCGGCATCATCTACATAAAGATTAAGCGAGAAACGTTAGTTATCTCAATTTACTGAAAAAAAAAATACAAATAAAAAGAAACTGTGCAATATGTCATGTTTTTTTCTAACGATCTGTAACTATTGCTTATAATAATGCTGTGAAAACCTGGGCCAAGGTTTCAGGGAGGAGACTCATGACAAGTTCACCGCGCAACTATAACTACGAGGTTAAAGTCCGTTATTTTACATTAAAATAACCAAATCAATGCGCGCGCTCTGATTGGTCAATCAGCTTTGGTTTATTGTTCCAATAAACTCATAAAAATTTCGCGCGTCTTCTGAATTAAATACATAAAAGCAATATACTGCAAGTTTCGATGATGTATAGGCTTGATAAACCACTTGGGAGATGTTGGAAGAACACTCGAAGAATTCGTAAATCACTCGCCTGCGGCTCGTGATTCACGAATTTTTCGAGTCAGTCTTCCAACATCCCGCGTGGTTTATCAGCCTAAACTTGTGGTACATTGCTTAATTGCTCTGTGGACATTGTAGTGATAAAAAAAGAACCAGTTGGAAGTTTCAGCCGAATGATACGACACGAATAGCAAAGCCATAACACAATAATCGACACTAACAGCACAACTGCCCACGGAAAATAACTAATAAAGAATCCATACCGATGCCAAGATTAAAAGTGGTGGCAACCCTATTCATATATTTTTTTCAAAGAAGGCGAACATCCCGAAAAATTAGTTGAACACTACAAAAATCACTGACAATCAGGAATAGTACATACATACATATAAAATTGGCACCCTAATATCAGTTTTACAACAGTGTTGTTATTTTCAAGCTTTTGACAGGAAGTATAGTAGTAACAAAACCGAAAAAACAACCTCTTCTCATATGGTTTGCAGTAAAACCAAGGTGTTCATAAAGATTATCATTCGATATTTTTTCCCTTACTTTTCATTGGCCCAGAGCCTACCACGTGACCTACAAATAACTGCCTACAAATAATGGTCTGCTCATGCGCAGTACCGTCCAACTGTGATTTTGCAAATAATATTCTGCTCATGCGTAGTTGTGTCCACGCGTCCAAGCTCTTCAAATTCGGTGAAAGATGGCAGATCGTTTCACGCTTCCCGAAAATAATTATGAAAAACAAGCTCGGTGATTGAATGATAAAACTATTATTGAACTCGGTTTTCGCAAAACACCGTGATTTGCCAGTGTCTCGCAGATCAATTATTTGCCTCAGCCTTCGGATTCGGCAAATAATTGAACTGCTCACCACCGACAACCTCGTCAACCTCGTCCAATAATTGTTTAATATTAGCATGCATGTACATGTGCAAACGGATGAATTGCGTGTCAGCGGCATATTCTCTTTCCGTATTTAGCGGTTCATACTACATCTGATTTGCATTTTTGTTTGTTTGCTGAAGCTGCTGCCATGGTTACGCGCTAAGGATGAGCCTTATCTCTAATGCACCTAAGCTATGATATTCCCTGCTTGTGATTATAACAAACAAACAAAGCCGGTAAAAATAAAGCGAAGAAAGCAAATCATTATTCACCACGGCGGGGATGAGAGAATTTTAAAACGGAACACAAGTCTGAAATATGCTGTCGGTATATCGCAAACAAATTAATTGTGAATGCAGCCTTCAGCTTTTTAAATGTGTTCATCGCTCGTCTTTCTCTTGCTTTGGGTTACGCCTTGGTTCCAAAGAAACATCTTTGCTCATAAATGATATTTATCTCTGAAACAGCTATAAATAGGGGTCACAGCGAAAGCTTCCCCGTTAATTTACAAAACATCCGATTCCTAAATGAAAGTTTTATTAGATGAACGCGAGTACAATATAAGATCCTTTTAATTATCGAAGGGAGTTTTGTGTGCTGTAGTATAAATGCTGTTTGAATAATTCATGTAATTTAAGTTTCGGTATAACTTTATTCTCAAATACACCTGTGCTTCTCTATCGATTCCCGAGTGCGCACTGGACTACACGGAAGCAAGCTAGCCACTGCACTTCACTACTCCTTTGTGTTTCAGTGAGTTTGCTTTAGGGAAACCGGCAAAACATGAATAAATTTTCATAGATGTTTACTTAAAAAATATATATTTAAAATTGTCCCTGTAAAGAACAGTGTTTTCTGAGCAGAAAATGAAAACAAAGAAGAAGAAAAAAGATTTTATCTACCTAAATAGTGCTGCGAAACGCTAAGAGACTAGAAAAGCTTCAGCTATATTCCAGGATTTACCAGGAAACCAAATTATGTCATACCATCATGATTTTCATCAATTTGGTCTCAAGCAACAGAATCTTGCAAACTTCAAATTTAAGAAAACAAAACATTAAAGCGTTATTTGTGTTTGCTTCAGTAACATCAATTTTGTATCTGTTCATTTTATCGGCGATCGATTACAAAATGAGTGGAAGGTTTACGACCCTTGCCTACGGCGAATTTCGAGCGCTGAGATGGCTTCGACGAGAATGCCGCTTGACCCAAAGTTTAGTTTGCTTGTGTTCAGTTTTATTGGGCAGTTTTACTTAACAGACGGAAGTTTATCTAGCGTAATTCGCCTTGTTAGTTTTGCTATCGAGTATGCAACAAGATGAATGTCCAACCGCGCATTCTGAATTTGAATTAAACCCCTTCGAACATTTCAGTAAAAATAAATATTCTCACTGACTAATTTATTTTTAATATCTCAGTAAAAATAAGTCTTTAGATTTAAAGGTAAGGTAAACGGTAGAAATAATAAAAGAACTGTGTAAATGTTCGAATGCCGGTTTCAAGAAAAAGCAAATGATCCCGAATCTGTGCCAAGATCCGCATTATAAAATAATTACGGCCAACTAAGGGCTTCGAAAAAATCAGAAACGACAATTTTTCATGTGAAACTAAGGTGGCTTGAAACCCGTTAATGGTGAAAAAGTGACTGAAAATTGTTTTGATCTCTTACTTACCTTGGAAAGGTTTGTCTTTCAGGAGTATCGACGGTGAAGTGAAAATGCCGCTTGACCACCATATAACCGAGAGAGTAATTTGTAAGACGACTTTAAGTAAAATATGTTGCAGCCACCTTATTGGCGTCTCCATAGAAACCTAGAAAAACATAAGTAACACGTATTTCTTTCGTTTGCACTTATTTCCTGGTTACAAAAACAATAGCTTTTCGATAATACTTCATAGCCACGAATAAGGAGTGGGATTACTGATGAATTTCAAAGTTGCTCCAAGATCGGAGTCTTAGAAACGCAAAATCTGTGGTTTCGCACGTCAAGCAACTGTTTGTATTCAGGTGCGACAGATTTTACTGAGTCGCTTCTATTTGTTTGTCTGAGTTTACACAAGTGCCGCAAACTGTATGCGAGTGCAGCATGTGTGCCAAGTAAAAGTCCATTTCCATTTTTTCCATTGTTATTTGTCATCAACCACATAAAAATACGAAACACTAGAATTTTATAAATACGAAACACAAGAAATTTATAATAACTTAAACTTTAGAGGATAGACTACAAATGTTTAAGGTGGTAATGACAAGAAAGCCTATATAGAAGCCCGGGGCTTATGAACTATAGGCTTCCTGACAATATAGGGTACATCATACGAATTACGGGGACAGCATGAAATATGAAATGTATTATTTTAAAAAGAAAACAAAAGAAAAGAAAAGAAGAAGCATGTAGCTCAACAATGAGTATATTTGCCTAAGAAAGAAGGAATTTTTGAAGTCTTTTCCCAAACAAATGGATGCTTTCATTGTTTTGAATTTCATGACTTAACGAGTTGAAAAACTTAGCTCCTTGAAACCGAATTGAGAAGTTTCGAATATTAGTTCGGCAGGGAGGTATATAAAAAAGGTTGCAATTTCTAGTATAATGCAAATGTAACTGGCTTGCGAGAGTAAACATATCACGAAAATAATTAGGAAGTAAACCTCTTTTAAATAGATACATGAATTTACCTATCTGGTATAAATAAATGTCAGAGAATTTCAAAATCTCCTGTTCTTTGAAAAGAACATCAATGTGCAGTCAAAACATAGTTGCTTCAATTATAATCACGGAAGATTCAGACGAGAGGGAAACCCCCAAACTTTATTTTACACCGAAGTTGTTTTCATTTAATTACTTTCATTTGTGAAAACTCACGTTTACCACCACTGAGTGGACCAAAATAACAGGAAGCGAAAATGTGTTTTCTTCCAAATTATCATATTCGGAGCTATTCAAACAGCAGCACTTTAGACTCTATGATCGCCTGACATCACTGCTTGTGTGGTGCGGGCTCTTAAGCATTTTCTGACGTACTGGACCACAAACTGCTCGCTGATTTGTACTCTGATGAAGCTAATATTACAGCTAGTTTCTAGTTTCAGTAATGTCTTTAATATCGCAGGGGATTGGGACATGCTAGCATACTTCACTTTTTAAACTGAATTGAAAATGGTTATTGTTTTATGCCTAGAATTGACAAAGATGAGAACTCGCGCTCATTTCATTGGCACTTAGTAACTCATCTTGTAACACTTGCACTGAAGAAGGCAGAACTTTCTGGCGAAACATGCATGTAAAATTCAAAACCGTCGTTGTATATCTAAAACTTAATATAACAGATGATAATCGTAATCCTAGCTAAGAAATGGCAAAAAGTATGTTTGATTGCCCTAATGCCAGCACCCTCATCCAAATACACCAAGGAAAAAAATTTGCCCATTTATCCAATGCAAACGTTATTGTCCACTATAAGTCAGCGGGACATCTTGATCTTTTTTGCTGAAACTCAAACTTCGTGTATTCTTTTGGAACGGTGGTCCTTGCTAATATGTTTCAATTCGCATTATTTTTACTTTAGTATATACCACACAAGTGAATGGTGCTTTTCACGCGCTCTGATTGGTTAACTTGGAGGTGATTAGCAAGTACTATTCACTTCCGAGCAGCCGGCGCGCGAGCTTTTACAATTTGCGACTGTTTGTCGGTATATTGTCACACATAAAGTAATGTTTTGGTCCGCTAATTATTCAGCTTGTGTGGTATATACTAAAACAATTATTCACCTCAGTGTCGGTGAAAGTGGTGGATATTTACCGAGCAGCGATGAGGAGCCCTAGTGTCCAGTCCACTCTCCTCCTTGTGCCTCGCCACACTCCCCACCCCACCCCTGTGCAGAAATTTCTGAAACTCCCAGCGTGCCATAAGGTCGCACGTTGATTATGCTTCTTTCTCTTTTTTTTGCTTGTGTTCGTCATGGGTCATTCAAACGTTTGGTTTTCTCACCCAAGATCTTACGGACCAGGCTCAAGATCCTGGTAAGTTTTCAACCACAATGCTTCTAAGTCTTCGATTCACATTTTCGTCTAAAATTTGGAGATGTGCGTTCGTTTTGTTACTCAATTTGGCGAATGAACTGTCTGCCGCTTCGTGGAATGAAAATTCAAGATGGCGGACACGTGGTTGCGAACAGTGAATGTATTTAACTTGAATTTTCTGTGTGTATTGTACTCTTAGTGCTTTCTGGCTCGGTAAATTCGCATTTAGTCGAATTTTTTGAACAGAAAAAAATCGATTTAATGTATTGAAAACTTTCTTGCTTCTCGACTGAACGATTACAGTTTTGCAGCAGGCAATTTCAGAGTACCCGGCCACATCATTCACATGTATCGGTGGCTTCTGAAGAGCGATGCATATTACAATGGACGCTATTGTAGTTCAGTGGTATGTAAATGATGTGGCCTGGTACTCTGAAATCCAGCCTGTGCCAGCAGCCGGCAAATTTGCCACCAACAGTCAATTACTTGCCCCTAGCTTACTTCACACTCGGTCCTCACTGGGAGTTCTCTAGTAGGCAAGGGTCGCTGGAAGTTGGTGTCTACTACTCCAGCAATGCTGGCCACCACTGCAAAACATTTTGACTTGGCTGAGCCCAAGGGTGAACATTTGGTGGATTCAGCAAAAACCCTGTTTTCCTTATATCAATAAATGGAAGAACCTTTTTCCGTTACAGCAAGGCTGTGTTCTAAGAAAAATTTTGGGGAGCCCAAAACTCAGAAACTTTGAAATTCGGGGTGCCCAGCATTTTGTGAAAAAACTAAGTACCCCTGTCTCTCAAAGGCAAAAGAAAGTTTCCAGGGGTTGCTGGGCACTTCTAGAGCACAGCCTTGAACAGTGATATAATGGTGCTCTATAACAGGAAAGTAACTGGTTTTTTTAACAAATGGCATTGTCCCATTAAGTTGCTGAGAAGCAGTGAGATTTAAATTTTTCTCGGGCTTGATTATGACGGAAATTGAAGGGTTTGTAGAGCTTCTAAATATTAATTTCCCTTGTTTCTCCACAGCCGTGTGTGTTTCAATCACCATGGCCTCATTAGAAAGTACGGGCTGAACATTTGCCGTCGATGCTTCAGGGAGTATGCCAAAGATATTGGCTTCCAGAAGGTTGGTTTAGCTTTTGTTTTTGCACCGAATTCCAGTCAACTACTCTATGGTGTACTTTGTCAAAGCCCCTGGGTAGCTTCCTTAGGAAGTGCCATTAAAGCAAAAAATGTAGTATTGTTGTCATTGCTGTCATCATCATGGTCATTTTTATTGTCTCTACTATAATAATTATCATTATCCTGTTTCCCTGCTCTGTGGTAAGAAGAGTTATTCATAAGGTATATATATTAGCAGGAGTTCTGAATCAATACTGTTGTACCCTTGTTCAGCCTTCCAATTTGTGCCACACATTGTTCAGTTTTTGGCAATCAGATATTGAGGCAGACCATGTTAGTAAATCGGAAGTTTTGTTGTTGTTAGACTCAATTTTACTTTAAATTAGGGGACTTTAAACACATTTTTGACTGTTTTTCTTTGCAATAAGTGAAGAACAAGCCATCTCTTTTCCTGTGGCATAATCATTAGGGACTTATGTTTTAGGATGCTTGTTTGGGTTTTTTCACTGTCGAAGTGTTTGTGAAGTGATGAAAGATTACAAAAAGAGTGTATCTGATGACCCAGGCAAACTGTAAACATATCAACATCACTGGAGTTGGACGATCCTTAAAGAATAATTCTGATATCATAATATTATTGTTATTCTAGTAACATGCCAGCTCTACATAAAGGACCTATAAAAATCAGTTTTTGAAATTATCTGAAGAACTAAGTCAGTGACCTGCACGTATAATAATTATTGGTCACTGACTTGCAGGGTAGACAATCAATGTTATTGCATTTTCTCAAACTTTGTTACTAGGTAGCTATAAGTAGTGTACAGGAATCAGATTGAGTTCAACCAGTCCTTAACTTCACACTATCATCACTCAAATGCTTATAAGAATGTACTTATGCCCAGCCCTGTCAAAATGTGTCAGCAGCCAACAATTTTACCACCTATACCTATATGCCACATACTTGACACTCAACATAGCTAATAAGAAATACTTACTTGGCACCTTTGCTTGTCCTGCTCAAATTTATTACTGGCAGTAAATGGTGATTGAAATAAAAAGCCATTGAAGAGCTGTCAAAATGGAGCAGAGTTTCCCCCTAAACCACCCCAGTTGGAACCATTTGAAGCAGTTATTTTCAAAAATTTTGGTGTTGAATGTCCCCCAATCCCCTGTAGAGGGCCCTTTTTGCCTTCTACTACTTTTATCCTGCCTGTTACTCAAAATACGGTTGACAGGGCTGAATGTCTCAGACTGCCATCTTGTGTGGCTTCTGCATTCTTATTGTTATAAATTTGTTTCTTTGCAGTTCCACTAGTGTGTTTTGAAGCGTGAAGCAATGCAATGATGCAGTCAAAGTAATGGTGTAGTGAAGAAAAGAATATTGTCATCAAAATGAACTGTCAGACTGTTAAAGCTTAATAAATGCTGTATTATTAAAGCATTGTTAATATTTATCAGATGGAGTAGTTGAGTCTTTATGATCTGAGTGTGGAAACAGAACAGAAAGTGTACTGACTGGTCTTGTTTGATTTGGGGACACACATAACCGATGTTTTTCTTTTCATGAATAGTTAAAGTTTTCACTAGCTGGAACCTGTGTTTACTAAGGGTGCCTTTTTTTCTATTCTGGTTTAGAAATAAGAGAATGGGTGGAATAAGGTTTTACAAGATGAATATTCTGAAAATGGAATATTTTTGGTGGAATGACCTGAGACCAATGCATGAAATAACCTGGTCCAAGCACTTGAAACTGATTTCATGTGCCATGTCACAAGCTTGTGCCTATGAAGTAAAAAAAAAATTTTCGAATTTTTTAACCTTGTAGCACGATTACTAAATGACAAAAGAAATTTGACAAAATCAACTAAAGCCGAACTTTTTTGCCCTCCAAAGAACCTTAAAATTCAATAAATCGTGTCCCGTGGACTGGGAACGAATCTTTGCTCAGAACAATGGTAATGACGTGACTAATGACGTAGAAAATGCCACAACACTCGTGTTTTTGAAGCATTTCCTACGTCACAGCTTTGTAATATGATCGTTTGGCCGCTCACAAGATGGAGACGCATTTTGGCGCCAAATTTAAAACTTTCGGTTCGACTTATTCCGCGTTGTGAATGTTTTACTGCCTAAAACCTATATGTTAAGAATCGGAAAATGATAAACTGTCATATTAGAACAAGAAATTTTTTACTTCATAGGCACTTTAAAGGAGCACTGTCACCGGGATTTTTGCTGTTTTTGGCTCAGTTCTGCTAAAATTACTGCCTTTTACCTGTTATCTTGCAAAAATTGCTCCTACAGAATCAGCAAGATGAATTCCAATAAAATTTTAGCAGGGAGAGCTAACCATAATAGTTTTTTTGGTAATTTTTCAACGCATAGCTTGAAATTTTGAAAAAACTGGCAAGCTTTTTCAAATTTCAATCCATTTCCATCCTCGTCACCTTTGATGAAATACAGGAGTTTGTGTAAATGTAGTACTACAGTCTTTAGCAGCAAAACAAGACCATTATTTTAAGGTTTCCACTGATGCATTGGCAGTTTTAAGCTTTTAAAATGATAGTACAATAGCGTGACACTGCCCCGTTAAGTGTTATCCAGCAAAGTTTGGTGAGCAATGTTTGCGACCAGCATATCCAGAAGGAACACCAGAAACTGCAGACAAACCCTGAAATTGTGATTACTGTATTTCCTTGAATAAACGCAATCTCGAATCCAGGCTCTCTCTTTTCCTCCCTTGTCGCCAAGAGAGAGACCCTGGTTGGACCTGATCACGTGACCAACCAAAATATGGGTGGTAAAAAATTTGATGGCAGCGAGGGGTGGCAAAGTTAAGAAACGTTCGCTTTGACAATTAATGACCCACCCTTCCCGCGGTATTGTTGTTTTTACTGGTCACACGATCAGGTCCAACCAGGGTCTCTCGAGAGAGAGACAGGATTAACGAAGAACTGGACATGATACCATCTTGGCTCCGAGCCAATAAGCTCTTTCTGAACGTTTCTAAAACTGAATCTATGTTATTTGGAACTTACGGTAGGCTTTCCAATGTTGACACTTTTAATATTACAGTTGATGGTCAAGTTATTAAGCGTGTCTATGAATTCAAGTATTTGGGAGTTGTTTTTGATGAGCATATTTTGTGGAACACTCATGTAAAATATGTTTTCACGAGGGCTGGCAAGAGGGTGGGAACGTTAAGTCGCATTAGAAAAAATTTGACTACTCATTGTGCTAAAGTTATCTATACCTCCCTTATCACACCTGTTTTGGATTTGGAACTGTTGTGGCGTGGGAAACACCTCCTCCCTAGAGAGGCTTCAAAGACGTGCCGCAAGAATTATTTGCAAAATGAATTATAATAATTTAATAATTAATAATTTTAAATGAAGAATGATCCTCGCAGTTGTGAACGCAATTAATGCAATTGCGAAAAGAAGCCTAAAAAAAATTCAGGACTTCAACGGGGTTTGAACCCGTGACCTCGCGATTACCGGTGCGATGCTCTAACCAACTGAGCTATGAAGCCACTGACGTTGGGAGCAGGTCAATTGTGGGTTCATATGATCCCGTGAAAGAAATGAGGTCACGGGTTCAAACCCCGTTGAAGTCCTGAATTTTTTTCAGGCTTCTTTTCGCAATTGCATTAATTGCGTTCACAACTGCGAGGATCATTCTTCATTTGATTTCATTTCCGCAGTTCATATATGATTCATTTCATATATCATTCATACTAATTAATAATTTAGAACTTATATAGCGCATTTTCCATGTGTATATGATCAAATGCGCTTTACAAGCAGATGAAATTGGAATTTGGAAATGTTGGTTTTTGTGGAGAGGGGAAAACCGGAGAACCCGGAGAAAAACCTCTCGGAGCAGAGAAGAGAACCAACAACAAACTCAACCCACATATGACGTCGAGTCCGGGAATCGAACCCGGGCCACATTGGTGGAAGGCGAGTGCTCTCACCACTGCGCCATCCCTGCTCCCCGTGATTAGTGATTAGGCTGTAGCAAGTCTAAGGTAGAGCACTCTACAGTGTAGGCGTGAAGATCATGTTTTTAACCTTGTAAAGAAATGTATTGCTAGTAGATGCCCGCAATGTTTTAAGTGACTATTTGCTTTTCTTACTCTTTATTTGTCAGGGCTCTCATTGATACCAGGCCTTTTGTATATATGTCCTGAAGGGACTACCCTCAAATAAAGGTGTTCACTTCACTTCACTCGACGACAAGGGAGGAAAAGAGAGAGAGCCTGGGTTCGAGGTTGGGATAAATAAGCGCCCACCCGTCGGCCAAAACAGGCTCCTGGCCAAAATAGCAAATATGCGCCCCCTTCCCACAGCGTCACTGTCGTAAAAAGTGGGGATACAAGGAAAACCTATTTCCACTGTCACTTTATTTACACCGGCATAAATGCGTGTAGGAGAACAGTCTATTTTTCTTAAACACGAAAATTTGGTTTATCAACGGAGTTGATAATGTAAATTGACCACCTTACAGGGATTCGATTAGCTGACGTTTCGAGCGTTAGCCCTTCGTCGGAGCGAATCGAGGGATTGTGGGTTGCGTATGGTTTATATACAGAAAATGGAGCTACGCTATTGGTGGTAACATGGTAACGTGAAAACAGGAATAAATTAATTGAATGAAAAGCGCTCGTTGATACCGTGGGGATTAAGAGTGATCAGTTTTTGCTCGAGATTTTTACGGCTTTCCGTGGTACCTTGATGTAGGGAAAGGCCGGAGATCGACATGTGTTGTTTGGAATGGTTAGGGAGATTAAAATGCCGAGCGACAGGTTTCGATGCGTCTTTGTCATCTTTCTCAACATCACGAAGATGTTCTCGGAATCGGTCACCTAGTCGTCTTCCTGTTTCGCCGATGTATAACTTTTTGCATAATGTGCAGGTTATGCAATAGATAACATTTGCGGTGGTACACGTGAAACGATCAGTGATATTAACAGATCGCTTAGGGCCCGATATTTTGTCAGTGTTTTGAATGAAACGACAAGTTTTGCATCGCGAGCACGCACATTTAAAAGTGCCAGGTTGTTCAGTTGTTTTGAATGCGCTTTTAACTAGAAAGTTACCTACATTTTTGTTGCGTTTGAATGAAATCAGCGGTGGTTCCGAAAAGATTCTAGCAGTTTCTGGATCATTTTGCAGTATCTTAAAGTTATTAAGAATGATGGCTTTAACTGGGTTATTATGCGGGTGAAATGTGAGGGTGAATGGAATTCTGCCATTCTTTTCCTTCTGTGACGTCTGTAGTGCTGACTGTTGATCAATCTGCTGAGCGCGGTGATGGCCCGATTGAACCACAGAATCAGGATAGCCACGTTTCTCGAAAAAATGGCACATTTCCTCTGATTTGTTGGAAAAATCAGAGTCATCACTACATAGACGTCGAAGTCTAAGAAATTGAGAATAGGGAATGGCGTTTTTGACATGAGATGGATGTGAAGATGAATACAACAAATAACTGTGAGAATCGGTGGGTTTGTAGTGCACACTGGTACATAAACCGTTGCCGCTGATAAAAACTTGGATATCAAGAAAGGCCAGGGAAGTTTCCGAAATTTCCCAGGTATATTTTAGAGCCGGATGAAAGGAATTAATGGCGGTTATAAATTGATTGGTTTCCTCCTTGCTAGACGAAATTGCGCCGATACAGTCGTCAATGTAGCGACCGTAGAGTTCAGGTTTAGGACCGTTGTACTGATTGAAGAATTGGTACTCGACGTAAACTACAAAAAGATTGGCGTAGCTAGGTCCCATTTTTGTGCCCATCGCTACACCATTAATTTGCTTGTAATAGTTGTCAGCGAAAGAAAAACAGTTAAGTGTTAAAACTAGTTCAGCTAAGCGGAGTAGCGTTTCCGAGTTTGGTTCCTTGACGGTGCGTTGATCGAAAAAATACTTGAAGACCTTCGCCGTTTGGAATGACAGTGTATAGAGATGTAATATCCATAGTGAAAATTAGTTTGTCTTCGCCGGTGAAATTGAAATCGCGGAAAATTTCAAGTGCGAGCTTACTGTCTTTAATGTAAGATGGTAAAGATTTGACGATGGGCGCCATAACCTTGTCTAAATAGCTAGAAATGACAAGGATACTTCACAAATTAATGTGATCAAGTAAGCTGAAGCCACTCAAAAGGCACTAAGGCCACAAGGTAGCGGGCATTACCCCTTAAATCTACCAAAGGAAAGATTGAGCCCAAGCTGCTAATGCTTGGGCTCAATCTTTCCTTTGGTAGATTTAAGGGGTAATGCCCGCTACCTTGTGGCCTTAGTGCCTTTTGAGTGGCTTCAGCTTACTTGATCACATTAATTTGTGAAGTATCCTTGTCACTCCAGCCACATCCCACAAGCTTTACGTTTTCATAGCTAGAAATGAGTTCGGTAGGGCAACTACAGGCAGAAACGATAGGTCGACCCGGGTTGTTAGGTTTGTGGATTTTGGGTAAAAAGTAAATGCACGAGGTTCTCGGAGTAGTGATGATGAGATTAGTAGCGGTAGCCGGCAATTCTTGTTTGACTATTAGGTCCTGAATCGTGTCTTTGCCATTGTTTTGTTTGGTGGAAGTGAGATCTTTCTCGACTTTAGCATAAAAGGAGGTGTCAGAAAGTTGCCGCAAAGCTTCTTCTTTGTAAAGGTCGGACCGCCAAACAACTACCGCGCCGCCTTTGCCGGCCGATTTGACAATTATATCTTTCCGCTTGCTAAGATTTTTGAGCGCCGCCCACTCTTCCGAAGAAAGGTTGGAAAATTTAGTGTCACAATGGAATTTTAGTTTTTGAACGTCACGACGGCATACTAGTCTCCCCCACCGACGCAGCAGCACAGTTTCTTTAGAAACTAATCCCCTTTATTCATCTATTTTTCTTAAGTCCCTTCCAGTTATTTCTATCTCCTTGTGCTTGCAGAGTTCTTTTATGTGCATTAGCCAAAATAGAGTTACAATACAATTTAAGAAAACTTAATAAGCGCCCCCCCCCCCACCTTGATTAAGCAAAGATACTGTTTGTCAGCCACTTGTTAATTTCGACTCGTAAACCATACTAGTCTGTAAAATTCATCGCTATCAGTATTTTTACAAAGGTTTGTGCAGATCTGAGTACAGGAAATTAGAGCTAGAGGGGGGTGGTAGCTCGACTGAGCACCCACATGGCCAACATTGTAACAGAAGACGAAATCAGAGTCAGAGAGGTGGTTGTTTTGAAATTTCGGCTTAGGTGAAAGACCATTTTAGGCTCATAATAGCTGCATGACAGCAACTATTCATCCCATAGTGTCACAGTGGTGTGGGAGTGTCTACCACGTGACTTATTCTCACTCAAACTCTAACTCTCACACTATCTTTGCCCTAAGGCCAAGAACTTAGCCCAAACCCTAGATCTTAACCCTGGTCCTGGAATCTTAGCTCTAACCACAGTTTTGAGTAGTGCTTGGGTATTGCTTTTATCTGATGGCGTCATAAGTCCTAGTCACGTGACCTTGATTTTCTCCTTAAGCGCCCTCCCTCGAAAAAGCGTACCCCTCTGCTGGCCGACATTTTAAACAAGTGTCTGGGCGCTTATTCGAGGAATTACGGTATTTGGTTTAGGCCCAACTTGACCCAATATGATTGAGCCTAGTTAGGTCTAATTAGATGACGCTTAATCTGTATTCTGCAGTTTCCACTCGGTGGACTGCAAATGCCAGTGATTAATGAATGGTTGCATATACCGTTTGTCAGTTTGTTTGTATAGCACTGAATGGCCCATCTTTGAAAAACCAGGGTTTTCTTGTTGAAAGTCACCCCTAGGTGATTGCACTTGACATTCTTCTACAATTACCCTGGATAAACTTAAGAGTATGTTCTAGTAAGTTTTGAAGTAACCTTGTTTGTAAAACCTTATTAGCTGCATGAAAATTTGTGGATGCCGCAAGTAGATTTTCTTGTGAGTGAATTTCATTAAACTTAAGGCGGCACAGTCACATAATTTGGATAAACATAGATGTATTTGTAATGATGTAACCCTCAAAAGATGTTATGAAGTGCTTCACATGTGCATTGAAACTATTTGCGACCATAGATGATAAAGATGGACTGTAGCTTGAAAAAACTAGGTTAATTTTTTCATGTCTTATCATAATTTGAAATCTACCTCTTCGTGGTGCGGCCATTTGAAAGGTTAGAATAATCTACCTTGGAATTTCCAGCGATTTAATGTCTTTTATAGATCCCTGCTGCTCCCTGTCCCACTGTCAAACGATAAAGCGGTTACGCCGCATCACATCAGTATGAGGGTCTCAATGGGGTAGAGTCTTTTACGGCTAACGGTTAATATTTTGGATACTTCACAAATTAATGTGATAAAGTAAGCTGAAGCCACTCAAAAGGCACTAAGGCCACAAGGTAGCGGGCATTACCCCTTAAATATACCAAAGCAAAGATTGAGCCCAAGCTTTAGCAGCCATGGAGAGCTGTTTCGGCCTTGTTAGGCCTCATCAGCATGGCATAGCTAACGCTCAGGCTCAAGTACCCACATATCAATAAAACAAGCAATGAAAACGTAAAGCTTGTGGGATGTGGCTGGAGTGACAAGGATACTTCACAAATTAATGTGATAAAGTAAGCTGAAGCCACTCAAAAGGCACTAGCGGGCATTACCCCTTAAATCTACCAAAGCAAAGATTGAGCCCAAGCATTAGCAAGTACCCACATATCAATAAAACAGGCAATGAAAACGTAAAGCTTGTCACTCCAGCCACATCCCACAAGCTTTACGTTTTCATTGCTTGTTTTATTGATATGTGGGTACTTGAGCCTGAGCGTTAGCTATGCCATGTTGATGAGGCCTAACAAGGCCGAAACAGCTCTCCATGGCTGCTAATGCTTGGGCTCAGTCTTTGCTTTGGTAGATTTAAGGGGTAATGCCCACTACCTTGTGGCCTTAGTGCCTTTTGAGTGGCTTCAGCTAACTTTATCACATCATTTGAAACCACGATGACGAACACCTTTCATAATATTTATCACATTAATTTGTGAAGTATCCTTGTCACTCCAGCCACATCCCACAAGCTTTACGTTTTCATTGCTTGGTTAATATTTTGGCTTTTTTACGGCTAACGGTTAATTTTTTCCGTTACGATTAGCGGATCTGTTAAAAATTAATTACCCGCGGCATTGTTTAAAAAGGTTAAAAATTAATTTTCATTGTTGTAAAGTCTCAGGAACATTCTGGGGTAGAAAACTGTGGTAATATACTACCACGGTAAACTATATCTGGTCTATATCTTCATTCCTACATGTACACTGCGGTACTTTGACGAAGACAAAACAAATAAAACATGAAAGTATATTTACTCGTATTTTTCCAAGCTTAATGATAAATGTGCCCATGCAATGAAACATTTGAAATGATATCCATGCTGCATGGGTAAAAATTCTTCAATTCACCTTAATGAAGTGGCTTATCGTTTTGTGACCGCCTAAACATCAAACCATATCCACGCTTTGACTTGTCTTCCAGACCTTGTTATCACAGGTTTACCAGTGACCAGTTCCTCTGAGTCAAAATCTGCTGAATCAACATCACTATGATCGGAGTCGCTTTCGTACTCCTCCACCTGGTTGAAATCAGCCTCGGACGCGAGCGTGAAGTGGCGAAACTATGGTATCACCTACGAAACTTATTGGGCACCCTTCGTCAGCAACAGAGCGGTTTTCTAAGGAGGCAGTGTGCGTCGGGTTAACTTGGTCGGCTGGAAAATGAACCCTTGTAACAGCGTTAGGATTTGCCTTTGCATACACTGCCGGAGGAAGAGTTCTTTTGTGATATTAGATTGGTATTTTTAATGGCTCATGAACCGGTGAAAACGTATCTATGAGAACGCCGTCGAACTACTAAGCATTTGGCTTTAATTATGACAGAAATTACAAAATTCTAGAGTCCAGTGGTTTTGCTTGACAATTGCGAAAGTACGACCACTTCAACCACGTGCCAAACCTGTCAAATCTGCTGCGTCGACATAGCAAATGAAAACACATATGCAGCCTATTTTATCGTTAATTTAGTGAAACTACTTACCGTTTAGCTCGCTTTCCCCATCTGAAGCAAGCAAGACGGGCAATTCCAGCTCCAGCTGCTGCTGGGTCGATATGTCGAGCTTTTTCGGTTTGCCACCAAATTTTGCGAGGCGGTAAAGTTTAAGGGCAAACGACCCTAACCCGAACTTCTTGGCTTTGTCGTTTAGTCTAAGAAAATGTATGACATTTTTTGTAAATGAAAGAAACGATCTGTGTTGTTCCTTAATTTTTATCCTCGCATTGTATGTTTCAATGGGTTTTTCTTCACGATAAAAAAACTAATAACAGCTTTGACTACGGCGATCGCATCGACATCTCAAAGTCGTCAAATCATCAATAAAGAAACTGGAGATGGTCTAAAATAGTAAGAGCTGTCAAAACGTCTGTCAACTCCTGCTACAGACACCGTTCGGCGTTCGACAGACAATTTGCTGAATAGTGAGAGTATCGGCTTTACTCGCTATAAAGACTCGTAAAATCAGAAAATTCAAGACACATTAAGTCTTCACACGAGACCGCAGACTTTTATTTTTATGGCCAGATTTTTTTTTTACGGTTAATATTTTTGACGGCTAACGGTTATTTTTTTTCAGTTGTTACGCCTAACGGCTAGATTTTTGGATGTTTTGCGGGTAACGGCTAACCCATTGAGACCCTCCATGCTCCAGTATATAAAGCTAGTACAAACAAGACCTCAAACAAAAGAATTTGAAATTAGACAATATAAGAAAGACTAAAAAGAAGATGAATAAATGGTGAAATTGAAACCGCTCTCTCTTATCGTTTTCTTTATATTATTATTATTATTATTATTATTATTATTATTATTATTATTATTATTATTATTATTATTATTATCTTGTTTCTATTGCGTGATACGGTGTACTGTACCGTAATCACCATGAGCTTGTGGTACCTGTGGATGCAGTGGCCTGATTCCCAACCTCGTTCCCAGGGTCTCTCCTCTTCCCGCCCCCTGGAGCGAGAGCGCCTTAACCGCGGTCAAACGTAAAAAAGTAAGAAAAGTCCTTTAAAGATAAGGTTTTTACGTTGAGAGCTCAAAGATGATAAGTTTTTCTTCAGTTTGTGAGTTTACTTAATCATTTTATGAATTACTAAAACAATTTTAGGAACAATAAGGTGAATCGGTTTTCCCGAAGTCACGCATTGAAACAGAAAACAAAAACATACCGCGCCGAACAGTCTCCACATTCTTCGCTTTAAAAAACCTTTTTTTTGTAATTCATGAAATGATTTAGTAAACTCCCAGACTGATGAAAGACTCATCATCTTTGAGCTCTCAACGTAAAAACCTTATCTTTACAGGACTTTTCTTATTTTTTTACGTTTGACCGCAGTTAAGAGAGCGCCCCTCTTCTCTCTCTGGGAACGAGGTTGCCTGATTCCAAGCCCTTCTGGCGTGACGGGTAGTGCAGGCTTACATGATGCACTACCCGGCGTGGCACCGCGGTAATACGTTTTTGAGGACACGATGCAGTATTTTGCCGGTCAGCGTCATCCTCTCGTAAAATACAAAACAATGGCGACTTTAGATTGATTTTCGACGCTAGCCCAGTCGGCACTGAAAACCCCGAAAACTTAAAGCGAATACTGGAAACTTAGCTTTTAAATTCGGTCTATTTTTTTTTATAGTTCTTCTCCTATAATATATGTTGTGCCAGAGCTGAACTGAGCTTGCACAGAATGTGAAATAATGTATCTATCGTGGCGCGTTGGTTTTTGCCAAACGTGTTTAATATATGCAAAACCAGGGGGCTTTTGAATACCTTTAGCGGCATTTGTTCTGAGAACAGCAACCTCTCAGGTATGTAGGGCTGGTGGGCGTCAGCGACAGGAATCTGGGTGCCAACGCCACTTTGATCAAATTCGTCGGGAGGACGACAGAAGATGCTCGTGTCAGTCCACCTGTGGGCACACGTCAAAGTTGCATCCGATCCCTCCGCGTTATTTCGACTTTCTGGATAAAGATGGATCTGATCTGACGTCTTATACATCTGGGAAACGCTGGTTCATCAAGTGCCGAACAAAGACACCAAAGTGAACCCAAAACTAAACAACAAATGCTGAAAATTTTTCGGAAAAATTTCCATATCGCCCCATACATTAAATAATTATACATTCTATTTCATTTATTATGTATGCCCTTATACTGTCCATATTAACAACCAGTAGCACAAAACAGAAGAGGATATAATAAAAAAGCAAAAGTCAGGGACTTATATGGCATTAGCCTGAGATCGTGCCCTCTCCCTATAGGGAAGATATTTGTTTACAAACATTGCTTTTGTTATATAAATGTTCAAAACGTTAAACAAAAGAATTCTTTGTTTCACCAGCTAGTCTATAGCTCTCTGGTTGGCATATTAATAACAATAGGTGACATCACTGATATCTTTGCTATATCCCCCCCCCCCCCCCCAAAAAAAAAAAAACAAGACACTTGATCGCAGGTTAATATGATACAGGTCAATGGTGCAAGAATTACATACCAAGATGTGCTAAAAAAAGGTTGAAATAAACAAAAAGCCTCAAGAGATATAAGTTTTGTCTTAAATTTAGTTTTTTGACCAAAACCCCCTGTAGAGTTTTACTTACAAAATTATAATAATATTCAGATTTGACCCATTCCTGAGGCAGAACCATAATCATTGAAATGGGTATAAACAATCATTGCAACCATAGCATACACTAAGGAGTCTTTCTTTCAATTACCTGTACTGGTTTTAAGTATAAGATCACTTATTACACACATAAAGGAACATGCAGCTACAGTGTATTCACATTTTCCATCCTTGTGTCCCACCAGCAGAATTCTCACTACTGGAAGATAACTAAAATGTTGAGTTTGGTGAGATGCTGGTTGGCCATGGTTTTAATTTATTGTGTACAAAGTACTGCACATCTTTAGATTATGCTAAGGATATTTGTGTAGGTTACAGAAATAATAAAGGATTTCCTTTGTGTTTTAATAAATATTTCCAGGTTTTAGGTTAAGAGCAGGGGTCTGAAGAAAGCAAAGAATAATCCATAGCCAAGCTCCACAGGTGAACAAAACCAAAAAGATGGGGTGACCCAATCGGGACAACAACTAAATGCTTCCCCCACCACCTCCTCCCCAGAATCAACAGCCCACTGAAGGAAAGGATGCAATAATTGGTCCAAGTACTTAAAAAGCTCAAAATGTCTGATAGTAATATTGGTGGTTTATGTTATAATTTAAAATTTATTTTAAGATTTTGGAGAAACTATTTGTTTTGTATAATGGGGGGGGGGGGGGGGGATATTAAATTATTTGTTTTGTATAATGGCAGGGTAAGGGTAAGGGTAAGTACGGATACCAAAATAGGGGTCCTGAGGGGAGGGTGAGCAGTAAATGTGGTGGGTGTGGGTGTCATCTTTTGAATTGAATAAAGACTATTGAAGGTTTGGATTCATTTTTCAATCTTTTCTTAGAAATTGTCGAAAAAATTAGGTTCTGTTTTCTCTAAAGTTCAATAGCCTTAATATAATTTTTGGTCAACAAGATCATCTGAGCTGAAATCTGTTTTGCTCTAATAAATTTGTTCTTTGACATTTTCAGCTTTTTCTCTTATTCTCTTCTTCTAGCTAGTTCAGCCAACATCTTTTTTCCTTTTTTCTTTTCTCAGTTTTCCATGGTTTTTCTTTTTAAGCAGTTTTGTTTAGGCTTCCTTACTGAATTCCATAAAGTTGCCGTCGTTGTTCCTTTAAGGCTTTGACCAAAATATATATATTCTTTCTGCAATGTAGGAATTTAATTCTTAAAATTTTAGAACATTAACACACCATACAAACAAACAAAAAGCAACAAATAATTTTATAATAATAGTACGATTCTTATATACCCTTATATACAAATATTTCTAGTCAACGTCACCTCTATTCTTTGATTACATCACAGACAGTAAATGAGATAAGGTCAGCCATCAATTCTCAGGGACTATCTCGTTTGTGAGGTCAGTGGGCAGATGCTTGACCTTGTGTGAACATTCGTAGTGTAATTTCAGTGACTAACCCCACTTAGTAGACCAATATGTATACTCTATATAAGTAATAATATAGCTGTAACTTACAGTACCAATCAATCACTTTATTGATTACCATTGATTCAGATTTACAAGCAGAAAAAAGAAAGACAACATAAGAGTAATATACAGGGGCACCCAACGACAAGTTTCGGTAGATATCTGTTCGGTGGAGGGTAGTTCGCCTAAGGCTTTCGTCGTCGATTATAGAGTGCACTCGGATTTTCGTAAGTAAAACGTGGCCTAAAAGATTCGTAATGTGGAAATCATAACCCCTTAGGTTTTCGGAAAGGTTGTTATTGCTGTTTTTGGCAGTAAAAAACGTCAGCTAGCATTTTCGGAAAGAAAAAATGGTTCCCTAGAAAGTTCACTTCAGCTAGTATTTTCTCAAAGAAAGATTTTGTTCCCTAAAATTTTCGGGCAGTTAACATTTCAGCTAGGGAATCCGAACAGATCAAAGTTTTCTAGCTAACCAAAACATCACTTTAAACAGACTTCAAACACCATAAGGTACTTAAAAATGCCTTTCTAACGCTTTTGGCAGCTTTGGCTCGTTGGGTGCCCCTGAATATAGTAAGATTCACAGAGCAGCCAGGGGATTTTCTCTCTTGCTACCACAAATAGCAAAACAGTGCAAGCATAAGATCTAGATCTCAATTTCAGAGATAAATAAATTGATTTCAAGCAAGTGGAATTGTGATCCAACAACAGGCTTAAATATCTGAAGAAAAGAAAATTTAATGTTCTTATTCTTGGTTATAAAGTAAAATGTTCCTGTCACACTGTGTGAAAGAAATACAAGTACATGTAACAATACGACGGATAAAGGTTTAGATTCCCAAAGGTGGAAAGGGTAAGACTCTAATGATAATTTTTCACAATTTATTTTGTCCTTGCACCAGGTGCATGTGTAATAATTATCTTGAGATGCATATCTTGTAAAGTACGAATACACATTAGATAACTGAATCAAACAGAATGTCCTGCTACCAATGGTCTTGTAAATAACAATAGTTTATGTACATTTGCAAAATGGTTACAAGCATCACAGACGCTATTTTTATCATTAGGGGTTGATGCCATCCCATAACACTTGTTTGTACTGTGAGCTTACACTGTTGAGAAACTAATTCAGCACAAGAAATATCCACTGAGCAAGCGAAGCTTCATTTTGGCTACTGTCAATAATAGACTGATTCTTCGCAAAACTGTTAGTGTTTACAATCAGTTTCATCGAGTATAAATTATATGTCTATATCCACCACGGAAAGTATAGTTATTTTTCATTACATCTCCCACAGAGTTACAGTTATGAATTCACCGATTATTTAAACTCTAACTTAAGATTTAAGCGACATAAAACAACTTAAACTTAAGCTTATAAGAAATCGATAATTATCATCAAAAGTTTGTTGACAACTTCTGGTTTCACAAAAAATAGTTGTCCTCAAACTTACCTTTATCACGTCCCGAATGCAAATACTAATTAAAAATCCCGGCTACTAGTCTTCAAACTCCTTGCTTTACCTAAATCGGCTGCAGAAATCTTCAATTTTTCGCACAGAAAAATTATACATTGTTTCGCCATGGCGATTGTAATCGTTGACGCACATTTCATCTCGACACGAGAAACCATCTATGTCCATTGCTGAACGTCCTTTGATGCGCTATAACGGTGCCTTGCCTTCAGCTTTATTAATCACCCTCGTATTGTGAATACCAAAGAGCTATTCAAGGGAGGCAATCTTCCAAACCAAGAGAGAATTTCGTCCCTTGCATCTCATGTATCGAAGATCGAAACGAACAACTAGCGGGGATCGAAACCGTAGATACGTAGTGTAAGTATCATATAGTGGTTTACCATGCTCTAATACGGTGTACCACAAAAGTACATAGGCATACACTGGAGTATATGGCCATACACGGGCATACATGGCCATACACTGGGGTACATAGGCATGCTCAAGCATATATGGGTATACACGGGCGTACATGGCCATACATTGGTGTACATGGGCATACAAAGGTGTACACGGGCATACACAAGAATACATGAGCATACACAGGTCTACACGAGCATACACAAGTATACATGAACATACACGGGAATACATGGCCATACATGGGTATACATGGCAATAAACGGGTATACATGGCCCTACACGGGCGTACCTGGCCATACACGGGCATACATGGCCATACACTGGCCTACATGGGCATACACAGGCATACACAGGCATACACAAGTATACATAGACATACACTGGTGTACATGGGCATACACAGCTGTACACAGGCATACACAAGTATACATAGACATACACGGGTATACATGGCCATACACGGGCGTACACGGCTATACACGGGCATACACGGCTATACACGGGCATACATGGCCATACACTGGTGTACATGGGCATACACAGGTGTACACGGGCATACACAACTATACATGGACATACACGGGTATACATGGCCATACACGGGCATACATGGCCATACACGGGCGTACACGGCTATACACGGGCATACACGGCCATACACGGTTATACATAACCATACACTGGTGTACATGGGCATACACAGGTGTACACGAGCATACACAAGTATACATGGACATACACGGGTATACATGGCCATACACGGGCATACATGGCCATACACGGGCGTACACGGCTATACACGGGCATACATGGCCATACACTGGTGTATATAGGCATACACAGGTGTACACGGGCATACACAAGTATACATGGACATACACCGGTATACATGGCCAAACACGGGCATACATGGCCATACACGGGCGTACACGGCTATACACGGGCATACACGGCTATAAACGGGTATACATAACCATACACTGGTGTACATGGGCATACACAGGTGTACACGGGCATACACAAGTATACATGGACATACACGGGTATACATGGCCATACACGGGCATACATGGCTATACACGGGCATACATGGCCATACACTGGTGTACATGGGCATACACAGGTGTACACTGGCATACACAAGTATACATGGACATACACGGGTATACATGGCCATACAGGGGCGTACACGGCTATAAACAGGCATACATGACCATACACTGGTGTACATGGGTATACACAGGTGTACACGGGCATACACAAGCATACATGAGCATACACAGGTCTACACGAGCATACACAAGTATACATGGACATACACGGGTATACATGGCCATACACGGGCATACATGGCCATACACGGGCGTACACGGCTATACACGGGCATACATGGCCATACACTGGTGTATATAGGCATACACAGGTGTACACGGGCATACACAAGTATACATGGACATACACGGATATACATGGCCATACACGGGCATACATGGCCATACACGGGCGTACACGGCTACACACGGGCATACACGGCTATACATGGCCATACACTGGTGTACATGGGCATACACAGGTGTACACGGGCATACACAAGTATACATGGACATTCACGGGTATACATGGCCATACACGGGTATACAAGGCCATACACGGGCGTACACGGCTATACTCGGGCATACATGGCCATACACTGGTCTACATGGGCATACACAGGCATACACGGGCATACACAAGTATACATAGACATACACTGGTGTATATGGGCATAGACAGGCGTACACAGGCATACACAAGTATACATAGATATACACGGGTATACATGGCCATACACTGGCATACATGGCCATACACGGGCGTACACGGCTATACACGGGCATACACGGCTATACACCGGTATACATGGCCATACACTGGTGTACATGGGCATACACAGGTGTACACGGGTATACACAAGTATACATGGACATACACGGGTATACATGGCCATAAACGGGTATACATGGCCATACACGGGTATACATGGCCATACACGGGTATACATGGCCATACACGGGCGTACATGGCTATACACGGGCATACATGGCCATACACTGGTCTACATGGGCATACACAGGCATACACGGGCATACACAAGTATACATAGACATACACTGGTGTACATGGGCATACACAGGCGTTCACAGGCATACACAAGTACACATAGACATACACGGGCATACATGGCCATACACGGGCGTACACGGCTATACACGGGCATACACGGCTATACACGGGCATACATGCCCATACACTGGGGTACATGGGCATACACAGGTGTACATGGGCATACACAAGTATACATGGACATACACGGGTATACATGGCCATACATGGGTATACATGGCCATACACGGGTATACATGGCCATACACGGGTATACATGGCCATACACGGGCGTACAGGGAAATACACGGGCATACATGGCCATACACTGGTCTACATGGGCATACACAGGCATACACGGGCATACACAAGTATACATAGACATACACTGGTGTACATGGGCATACACAGGCGTACACAGGCATACACAAGTATACATAGACATACACGGGTATACATGGCCATACATGGGCGTACACGGCTATACACGGGCATACACGGCTATACACGGGCATACATGGCCATACACTGGTGTACATGGGCACACACGTGTGTACACGGGCATACACAAGTATACATGGACATACACGGGTATACATGGCCATACACGGGCATACATGGCCATACACGGGCGTACACGGCTATACACGGGCATACATGGCTATACACTGGTGTATATAGGCATACACAGGTGTACACGGGCATACACAAGTATACATGGACATACACGGGTATACATGGCCATACACGGGCGTACACGGCTATAAACGGGCATACACGGCTATACACGAGCATACATGCCCATACACTGCTGTACATGGGCATACACAGGTGTACACGGGCATACACAAGTATACATGGACATACACGGGTATACATGGCCATACACGGGCATACATGGCCATACACGGGCATACAGGGCCATACACTGGTGTACATGGGCATACAAAGGTGTACACTGGCATACACAAGTAAACATGGACATACATGGGTATACATGGCCATACACGGGCATGCATGGCCATACACGGGCGTACACGGCTATACACGGGCATACACGGCTATACACGGGCATACATGGCTAAACACGGGCATACATGGCCATACACTGGTGTACATGGGCATAAACAGGTGTACACGGGCATACACAGGTGTACATGGACATACACGGGTATACATGGCCATACACGGGCATACATGGCCATACACGGGCGTACACGGCCATACACGGGCATACACGGCTATACATGGGCATACATGCCCATACACTGGTGTACATGGGCATACACTGGTGTACATGGGCATACACAAGTATACACGGGCATACATGGCAATACACTGGTGTGCATGGGCATACACAGGCATACACGGGCATACACAAGTATACATACACATACACTGGTGTACATGGGCATACACAGGCGTACACGGGCATACACAAGTATACATAGACATACACGGGTATACATGGCCATACAGGGGCATACATGGCCATACACGGGCGTACACGACTATACACGGGCATACATGGCTATACACGGGTATACATGGCCATACACTGGTGTACATGGGCATACACAGGTGTACACGGGCATACACAAGTATACATCGACATACACGGGTATACATGGCCATACACGGGCATACATGGCCATACACGGGCGTACACGGCTATACACGGGCATACACGGCTGTACACGGGCATACACGGCTATACACGGACATACATGGCCATACACTGGTGTACATGGGCATACACAGGTGTACACGGGCATACACAAGTATAGATGGACATACACGGGTATACATGGCCAAACACGGGCATACATGGCTATAAACGGGCATACATGGCCATACACTGGTGTACATGGGCATACACAGGTGTACACTGGCATACACAAGTATACATGAACATACACGGGTATACATGGCCATACACGGGCATGCATGGCCATACACGGGCGTACACGGCTATACACGGGCATACACGGCTATACACGGGCATACATGGCTAAACACGGGCATACATGGCCATACACTGGTGTACATAGGAATAAACAGGTGTACACGGGCATACACAAGTGTACATGGACATACACGGGTATACATGGCCATACACGGGCATACATGGCCATACACGGGCGTACACGGCTATACACGGCATACACGGCTATACACGGGCATACATGCCCATACACTGGTGTGCATGGGCATACACATGTGTACATGGGCATACACAAGTATACATGGACATACACGGGTATACATGGCCATACACGGGCATACATGGCCATACACGGGCGTACACGGCTATAAACAGGCATACATGGCCATACACTGGTGTACATGGGCATACACAGGTGTACATGGGCATACACAAGTATACATGGACATACACGGGTATACATCGCCATACACGGGTATACATGGCCATACACGGGCATACATGGCCATACACGGGCGTACAGGGCTATACACGGGCATACATGGCCATACACTGGTGTACATGGGCATACACAGGCATACACGGGCATACACAAGTATACATACACATACACTGGTGTACATGGGGATACACAGGCGTACACGGGCATACACAAGTATACATAGACATACACGGGTATACATGGCCATTCACGGGCATACATGGCCATACACGGGCGTACACGGCTATACACGGGCATACATGGCTATACACGGGCATACATGGCCATACACTGGTGTACATGGGCATACACAGGTGTACACGGACATACACAAGTATACATGGACATACACGGGTATACATGGCCATACACGGGCATACATGGCCATACACGGGCGTACACGGCTATACACGGGCATACACGGCTATACACGGGCATACACGGCTATACACGGGCATACATGGCCATACACTGGTGTACATGGGCATACACAGGTGTACACGGGCATACACAAGTATACATGGAGATACACGGGTATACATGGCCATACACGGGCATACATGGCCATACACGGGCATACACGGCTATACACGGGCATACACGGCTATACACGGGCATACACGGCTATACACGGCCATACATGGCCATACACTGGTGTACATGGGCATACACAGGTGTACACGGGCATACACAAGTATACATGGACATACACGGGTATACATGGCCATACACGGGCATACATGGCCATACGCGGGCGTACACGGCTATACACAGGCATACATGGCCATACACTGCTGTATATGGGCATACACAGGTGTACACGGGCATACACAAGTATACATGGACATACACGGGTATACATGGCCATACACGGGCATACACGGCATACACGGGCATACACGGCTATACACGGGCATACATGGCCATACACTGGTGTACATGGGCATACACAGGTGTACACGGGCATACACAAGTATACATGGACATACACGGGTATACATGGCCATACACGGGCATACATGGCCATACACGGGCGTACACGGCTATACACGGGCATACATGGCCATACACTGGTGTATATAGGCATACACAGGTGTACACGGGCATACACAGGTATACATGGACATACACGGATATACATGGCCATATACGGGCATACATGGCCATACACGGGCGTACACGGCTACACACGGGCATACACGGCTATACATGGCCATACACTGGTGTACATGGGCATACACAGGTGTACACGGGCATACACAAGTATACATGGACATTACACGGGTATACATGGCCATACACGGGTATACATGGCCATACACGGGCGTACACGGGTATACTCGGGCATACATGGCCATACACTGGTCTACATGGGCATACACAGGCATACACGGGCATACACAAGTATACATAGACATACACTGGTGTACATGGGCATAGACAGGCGTACACAGGCATACACAAGTATACATAGATATACACGGGTATACATGGCCATACACTGGCATACATGGCCATACACGGGCGTACACGGCTATACACGGGCATACACGGCTATACACCGGTATACATGGCCATACACTGGTGTACATGGGCATACACAGGTGTACACGGGTATACACAAGTATACATTGACATACACGGGTATACATGGCCATACACGGGCATACATGGCTATACACGGGCATACATGGGGATACACTGGTGTACATGGGCATACACAGGTGTGCACGGGCATACACAAGTATACATGGACATACACGGGTATACATGGCCATACACGGGCATACATGGCCATACACCGGCGTACACGGCTATACACGGGCATAAACGGCTATATACGGGCATACATGGCCATATACTGGTGTACATGGGCATACACAGGTGTACACGGGCATACACAAGTATACATGGACATACACGGGTATACATGGCCATACACAGGCATACATGGCCATACACGGGCGTACACGCCTATACACGGGCATACATGGCCATACACTGGTATACATGGGTATACACTGGTGTACACGGGCATACACAAGTATACATGGACATACACGCGTATACATGGCCATACACGGGCATACATGGCCATACACAAGTATACATGAACATACACGGGTATACATGGCCATACACGGGCATACACAGCTATACACGGGTATACATGACCATACACAAGTATACATGGACATACACGGGTATACATGGCCATACACTGGCGTGCACTGCCATACACGGGCATACACGGCCAAACACGGACGTACACGGCTATACACGGGCATAGATGGCCATACACAAGTATACGCGGACATACACGGGTATACATGGCCATACACGGGTGTACAACTCTATACTCTGGCATACATGGCTATACACGGGCATACATGGCTATACACGGGCATACATGGCTATACACGGGCATACATGGCTATACACGGACAGACATTGCCATACACAAGTATACATGGACATACACGGGTATACATGGCTATACACGGGCGTACACGGGTATACACGGACATATACAAGTATACATGGACATACACGGGTATGCAAGGCTTTACACGGGCGTAGATGGGTATACACGGGCATACATAGCCATACACAAGTATACATGGACATACACGGGTATACATGGCCATACACGGGTGTACACGGGTATACACGGGCATACATGGCCGTACACAAGTGTACATGGACATACACGGGTATATATGGCCATACACGGGCGTACACGGGTATACACGGGCATACATAGCCATATACAAGTATACATGGACATACACGGGTATACATGGCCATACACGGGCGTACACGGGGATACATGGCCACACACAAGTGTACATGGCCGATACACGGGCGTACACAAAAAGTTGTAGCTCAGTAATATTATTGCAAGTTTGGCGTTGTGAAGCACATTTCGGTCTCGAGTATGGCCCGAGGCCTCAGGCACGGTTTTTCCCAGTACGGACCGACCTAGGCCGGCAAATAACATAATTGTATATCATCCTTTTCATGGGAGAGATATTTACTGAGAAAACTTCATGGTTCTTGTGGGCAGTCAAATCCTGAGGCTTCATCTTGCTGTGCTTCTGATTATAACCGAAATGTATAGCCGAAGGAAACAAAGTAACATTTCAGAAGGCTCGTGAAATCGCGCGTACAGGGGAAGCTACTAAACTCCAATTACAGGCCATGACAAACCCCATCCAAGTTAACTCCCCAGGCAGAAGAGAATTAAGCAAAGGCAAAAACAAGCCTAAAAGTAAGCCGCATTGGGGGCAAAGAGGCCACAAAGGAAAGGAGTACAAACAGGTCGACCGACCGACCCAGACCCTGATGAAAGAGTTTTCTTAGGGATTCTGACTGCAGAACAATGTCAGGACACAAATAAGTGTGCAGGTGAGATTGATAATATCCAGTCGGAAGGACATGGTAAGAAAGCCATAGTTGAAATGCAGCTAACTACCAAGCCATACCACAGGGACACCACACCAATAAAGTGTAAGACAGATACTGGTGCAGAGATGAATGCAATGTCCAAGCGGGACTATGACAAAGTGGTTACACAGCCCCTAGAAAGACAACTCATTCCACCGCAGTGCAAAATCACAGCTTATGGAGGACACCACATAAACAGTCTTGGCTCCTGTCAGTTGTATCTACACCACAATGGTGATGTTAAGGCAGTGTCATTTGAAGTTACCGAAGTCACAGGCCCGGCAATGCTAGGATGTAAAACTTGCAGTGACTTAGAACTTGTGAAATTTGACTGCAACCTTACACAGGGATCAAATGTACAAGACAAGACAAAGCCGTCACCCGATAGTCAGCAGAGTGCAAATCTCACACCCAACTCACCAAAGAGGAACTCCTCAGTGACTACCAGGACCGCTTCGAAGGGCTAGGCAAGTTCAGAATTAAACCATACCATATAACCATTGAACCTGACGCAGAACTCGTCATTCATCCACCGCGCTCGGTATCAGTCCACTTACGAGAGCTCTACAGGCTAGAAATCGACAACATGCTAGAACTTGTTGTCATCACACCAGTTGACATACCTAGAGCTTGGGTAAACAGCATAGTTCTGTCAGAGTCAACAAATGAAAAGGGAGAGATTACCAAGCTTAGAGTATTCCTAGATCCCCGGGACTTAAACAAGTGGGTCAAGAGGGAACAACACTACTGCAAAACAATCGATGAAGTGGTGACTAAACTCAACGATGCCAAGTTCTTTACACTTGTTAATGCTAAGAAAGGGTATTGACACGTCCCACTTGACGAATAAAGCTCATACCTCACTAGCTTTTCTAACCCCTTTGGTAGATTTCGTATCACCAGGCTGCCCTTTGGTCTATATGTCTCCCTCATGGAACGTGCGCAGCAAGAGGGCATAGTATTTAACAAAGAGAAGTTGCAATTCAAAAGCGAAGAGATTAGCCTCTTCGGACACACCTGGACAGCCCAAGGTGTAAGACCTGATGACAGCAAAGTCCCAGCTATACAAAACATGCAACCCCCAGAAGATGTCAAGAGTCTTCAAAGTTTCCTAGGCTTGGTCAACTACCTCACACGGTACTCAGCCCCCCTGGCCACCATTACTGCTCCTCTCCGTGAGGTAACTAAGAAAGAGGTAACCTATATGTGGGGGCCAGAACACGATCGTGCATTTAATGCAGTTAAAGCTGAAGTGTCCACCCTCGGTGTGCTCAGATATTTCGACCCCAACGCCAGGTGCTGAGGTACCTATTGCTGATGCCTTGTCAAGAATCTCACCACAACCGACATCTGGCAACAACCAGCTACCTCAGTTTGACATACACCATGTCACCAGGTCGCTTACTGCATCGCCAGCGAGACTGCAGCAGATTCGGGAGGAGACGGTCCATGATTTTCACCATGAGCAAACTGAAAGAGATGGATTACAAAGGATGGCCATATAAGAGAGAAAAATGCCCAGAAGCACTGCACGATTTCTGGAACTTTCGAGACGAGTTAACCATTGAAGATGGGTTAATACTTAAGGGTGATCGCATCGTTATCCAGCCATCCTTTCGACAGGAGATGTTAGAAATCATTCATCAAGGGTATCTGGGTCAGGAGAAATGCCTGCTCCGAGCCAGAACCTGCGTTTTCTGGCCAGGCATCACCAAAGTTGTCATCAGTCTCGTACAATAGTGTAATCCTTGCCAAAGACACCAACGCCAGCAACAGAAAGAACCAATTCTCCAGCCAGAACAACCAAGTTACCATTGGGAAAGGTTAAACTCTGATTTGTTCGACTTCAAGGGCCACCAGTACCTCCTTGTCTCAGACCAGTATAGCAAGTTTCCAGCCATCCGAAAGGTTTCAAGCACCACCTCCGCAGCCGTTATCACTCATCTTAGGAGCATATACGCAGAGTACGGCATCTCCAGTCAGTTAGTAACTGACAATGGTCCACAGTACAGTGCAAAGGAATTCGCAGATTTTACCACCTCTTATGGAATAGAGCACATCGCCAGTTCCCCACTTTATCCGCAAGCCAATGGATCTTCGGAACACATGGTACAGACAGTGGAGAACATACTCGAGAACTGTGATGAGGAAGGTGGAGACCCTTACATAGGTCTACTATCATACAGAGCAACACCCCTCTACCACCACCTGGGATCAACAGCAGAGCTGCTAACAAAGAGAAAGTTCGGAACACTGTTACTTATGTCCCACCGTGCAAACCTTACAGATGATTCAGCACAAGTTAGGGAACAGTTACAACGACAACAAGACCAGCAAGGCCACTATTTTAATCTGAAGGCACGGCCAACCCTAGAACCACTCCATCCAGGCCATCCAATAAGAATCCTCGATCACCAAACCAAGACCTGGGAACCAGGCACTGTTGTGAGAACAGCAAAAGCATCAAGGTTGGATACAGTTAGGAATAGCAAAACAGCAGGTGTACCGTTGTACAAGATCACACCTCAGGCCGGACCATGCGACACCCCATACGCAACATCCACCCCTGATGGTAGTACCTAAAGTTGTCATACCACCATCAATACCTGGGAATGGAACTGTTCAGCCAGCAGGAGACAGTATAGAACCTAGTTCCCCTGCAAATACTCCAAAGCCCTCCGAGACAAACAGCAGATATACTACCCGATCTGGACGTACAGTGAATCCGCCAGATAAACTGAACATTTAGACATTAAAGAACTTGAGGAACTCTATGTATAGAATGTTCGATTGAGGCCTAAAACTGCTGTTTAAAAGTAAAAACTAAAATCCAAGCTTTCGCCGATCAACGGCATCATCAGGGATGAGAAAATATTCCGCGCGTGCTATATATATGCAAAGAAGGTGTAGGGTGAAATGTGTAAAAGATGTGACGTATGTATGCAAGCTATAGAAATAAACTGTGAGTAGAATAAAAGCTCTAATGATGGAGTGTCTCCAACCAAAGGATCTCTAAAAGCGCTAGGGATAAAATAGAATATTAAAAAATTAAAATAGAAGGTCTGCGAATTCAGTACATTCTTCTCGGGAACTGAGTGTGGGCTTGTACTTTCTAATGTAAAATGCTTCATAGAGGCGTAAATTAGCGGGGTCGTTTTCGCTCATGATTATCTTGACCTCAATGCCTTTGTAGTCTTCGTTCTGGCAGGAATGGATGTGTTTTTTAACAGAGGAGTTTGCGTTATTGATATGTTCTCTCACGCGATCATGGATGAAGCGTGTGGTGCTACCAATGTATTGTTGACCGCAGCTGTTACACGTGAGCTGGTATACAGCATTTCTTCGTAGACATAATCCGGTGTTAGAGATAGGGCATTTGTCTCTTGTGCACTTGCGCTCCGTGGGGGTGTGGGATAGGGCTTGTCTGAGAGTGTGGGATTTGTGGGCAATGCGTACTGGAATGTTTTCTTTTCTGAAAATGTTAGTGATCCTGTGATTGAGTCGTTCAGAAATGTAGGGAATCTTAAGATATGACCATTCTGTGCTGCTAGGTTGGGGGTCTCGTTGAGGATTTTGTGGGCGTTTTGTCTGCTCTATTCTGTCCTCTGGATAACCGTTGAGGCGAAGGATGTCATCGAATGTGTTTAGGTGTTGTTTGGCAGATGTATTTGAGGAGCATCTGTCCTTGATGCGTTTTCGCTCGTTGCGAATGAAGTTGAGTTTGGATTTGATTGGCATAGCTGACTGATGGTGGACGAATAGTGGTTTCTTGGCTGGTTTCTTGTAGAATTCAAAAGAGCTGATGCCATCTTTGGATATGGTGACTTTGAAATCGAGTAAAGACAATGACAAGCCATTCGACGTTGTTTTTGGTTTTTCAATTTCGAATTTCAAATTAGGGTGTACATTGTTTATTACGTCGTGGAAGTGGTCAGCTGTTTCTTCATTAGTTGTTTGGAGATAGATATCGTCAACATATCTCTTGTAAGGGCTTATCATTAGGTGCGAGGAGAGGGCGATGGTTTCGAGTTTGTCCACCGCCACCAAACAACGACTCTTATTCCTCCGTCAATGTTCCAGACTCAACATCTTCCCAAAGACAATCGCAAATCTCAAACTACCATATGATTATGGGATCATATCCATCACTGAGAAATCTAAACTGAGAACCAAACGCTTCGTTCTGAACGAAAACAAGAAAGCACTTCGGAAAGTTATCGCCATCAAACAACACGAACAACAACAACTCAACGAAAGGATAACATCGCAGTTCTCACCTGAAGCAGCATCCCAGATCCGCTCCCAGAGATATCTGGCATACAACACCGCCAGCAACCTACACTGCAAAAAGTTCCTAAAACTACTGGATAACCTCAGAAACAATAGTATCAGTTACAACAACTCAGATGATAATTCACCCAACCCAATAAATACAGCTTCTAACCGCGACGACAACGGTGACACAAGCAACACCCAGTCCCCAAGACACCAAATGAAGCAAGCTCTATATCAGCTTCCAACCGCGACAACAACGGTGAGACAAGCAACACCCAGACAACAAATGAAGTGGAACTAGTCACTGACCTCACACATAACCTTAACACCCAAGAAATCAACCTCCTATCCAAAGGCCCCAAGTTCAGCCTCTCCCATGGAGTAAATGAACACACAATCACGAGCATCAATATTGCGTTCTACCGACTAGCAAACCAAATACGATGGAAACATTATCGCGAGTCAAACCCTCAAAAGTCAGATTTTCTCACCTATTCACAGACCCGACACATCTACAGACCCCAGTCTGAAGACGAACTGGAAAACAAGCTGCAGAGGATTCACCATAAACTCCAAGTCGTTCTCAATGCGCTACAACCCCAACCGAAGTGGTCGAATATTGACGAAACAGACAAGAAAACTATAAAAGAACTCAAAGAGAAGAACTACGTATGCCTCCCCAGTGATAAAGGCACCGAATTCTGCGTGATACAACAAGACACATACACACGGGTCGCCCTTGATCACCTTAGTGACGCCAACACCTACCAAAACGTGCCCCGCATGACAGCCAAGACAGTTGAAAATAAAGTTAACGCAGCCTGGAAGAAGATCTGCCTACAAAATGAATTTCCCCCCTTTGTCCAAAGGAGCTTCCTCGCGTCAAACACGGATCTGCCCAGGTTTTACCATCTCATCAAGACACACAAAGCAAGCCCTGACATCAAAATACGACCCATCGTATCCAATACCAATGGACCCACCCAACGCATCTCATGGCTCCTCGCCAACGCCCGAAAAAATGTCCCAGCCCACTTAGAAAACAGTCTCATTAGATGTATTCAGGCTGGCGATCTTACAACAAACAAAGCGTTACCTTATCCATTTAGCCTTGATGTTGTATCTTTATACACCACAATTCCTATACAAGAAGCCATCACTAATGCCACGGATAGAATCCTAAACCCAGTACTCCACCTCTCCAGACAAGACGTCTCGGACCTCCTCCAAGTCACGCTTAATAACATGCATTTTTCCTTCAGAGATCAAGTTTTTCGCCAAAGAGAGGGCCTACCCATGGGTTCCAGCATTTCAGGTATACTGGCCATCCTATTTATGGACAAACTCGAAACCATCGCCCTCTCCTCGCACCTAATGATAAGCCCTTACAAGAGATATGTTGACGATATCTATCTCCAAACAACTAATGAAGAAACAGCTGACCACTTCCACGACGTAATAAACAATGTACACCCTAATTTGAAATTCGAAATTGAAAAACCAAAAACAACGTCGAATGGCTTGTCATTGTCTTTACTCGATTTCAAAGTCACCATATCCAAAGATGGCATCAGCTCTTTGAATTCTACAAGAAACCAGCCAAGAAACCACTATTCGTCCACCATCAGTCAGCTATGCCAATCAAATCCAAACTCAACTTCATTCGCAACGAGCGAAAACGCATCAAGGACAGATGCTCCTCAAATACATCTGCCAAACAACACCTAAACACATTCGATGACATCCTTCGCCTCAACGGTTATCCAGAGGACAGAATAGAGCAGACAAAACGCCCACAAAATCCTCAACGAGACCCCCAACCTAGCAGCACAGAATGGTCATATCTTAAGATCCCCTACATTTCTGAACGACTCAATCACAGGATCACTAACATTTTCAGAAAAGAAAACATTCCAGTACGCATTGCCCACAAATCCCACACTCTCAGACAAGCCCTATCCCACACCCCCACGGAGCGCAAGTGCACAAGAGACAAATGCCCTATCTCTAACACCGGATTATGTCTACGAAGAAATGCTGTATACCAGCTCACGTGTAACAGCTGCGGTCAACAATACATTGGTAGCACCACACGCTTCATCCATGATCGCGTGAGAGAACATATCAATAACGCAAACTCCTCTGTTAAAAAACACATCCATTCCTGCCAGAACGAAGACTACAAAGGCATTGAGGTCAAGATAATCATGAGCGAAAACGACCCCGCTAATTTACGCCTCTATGAAGCATTTTACATTAGAAAGTACAAGCCCACACTCAATTCCCGAGAAGAATGTACTGAATTCGCAGACCTTCTATTTTAATTTTTTAATATTCTATTTTATCCCTAGCGCTTTTAGAGATCCTTTGGTTGGAGACACTCCATCATTAGAGCTTTTATTCTACTCACAGTTTATTTCTATAGCTTGCATACATACGTCACATCTTTTACACATTTCACCCTACACCTTCTTTGCATATATATAGCACGCGCGGAATATTTTCTCATCCCTGATGATGCCGTTGATCGGCGAAAGCTTGGATTTTAGTTTTTACTTTTAAACAGCAGTTTTAGGCCTCAATCGAACATTCTATACATAGATTTTAATCATGCTGCTGAAGGACAACATGAACAGAACTTGAGGAACGTTCATTTGTTAGTTGCAGAGAACCGTTAATTGAATAACCACTTGAAACAAGTTGCAGTTTTGATACACACTTTAAAGACATTGATTAAGCATCAGCATGAACTTTTAGAAAGCTAAAAAAAATGGTGTTTGCCGTTCTTCCTTTTTTATTGAAAGCGGAATGTCACAGTATCACGTGTTTACCACGTCACGTGCTCATTGTTATGTAACTAGGGCTGAATGTCTGTAGCCGCTATATTGGAACACGTTTAATAAATCACAAAGCAAGACACATAACGCCTTGGGTTTCTTTTGGTTCAATTTTAACCCTGAGAGTATGCTAGAGGAATTTATCACCGAGACGCCTGCAGTTAATGATTCAATGTCGTTGACTATTAGAGTGGTATCATGTGCGAATTGAGATATAATTGTTTCACTGTTGTCAGGGAGTGTGATTACGCCATTTTGCTAGTGATTAGTTCCTGGTGAATTGTGGGTAGATCCAGTCCTTTGTAGGGGCAAACGGCCATTCTAGAACGTAACTTGAAATTGTATTTTTCAAAAGTTATGATTGGCTCCTTTCGATCCCGTCTGATGGAATAAATTTTAAAACTGGCTATCTTTACAAATCATACACTTAGTTGTAGTCCACTGTCGGCGATCAAAATGGGGTTGACAGACCGACGCGACTCCTGCTGTGTGCTCATTGTGTTGTTCACGGCCTTTACTGAAGAGGTATATCTTTATGCGATTTACCTTTTCTGTAAGAAATCAAGGGAGGTTCCTTGAATATCTTTCTGAGTAATGGTTGTTCTTGTATTAAAAGCCATTGTGTCCAAACATGTTAACGATGTCTGAAATTGCGTCACGGAGGGTGGAAGTTTCTTGTGCGTTCTCTGTTTCTGTATTAGAGCTGTTTTTCTGTCTGTCCGCGTAGTTAACTTCTGAGAGTATCTGTTCGACCATTTTCTCAGGGTAACTTCTAGACATAAGTCGAGTTTTAGTAGCTCTTGAAGAAAGAAAAGATTCAAAAAAGGCTCATTAATCTTACAGTACTAAACACTTACAAAGACAGAACAGACAAATTCTGTCTTACTGAACTGGCAAATGCTTTTTTGGTCGTTGCGACAATCAAAAAAGGAATTTCCGGTACATTCAGAGAATCCGATTTTGTGACAGTAAACGAATAAATGAACCAAAGTTATGATTACTCTACCTTCTGTTACAGATTTCGTTAACTGTGTTTACAAAGTTTATTTTGTCACTAACCCCTTTCTCTAAATGCATGACTCGAGTTGAAAAGTGTAGAAAAGGATATCACCTGATTTTTTTGAGTTAATAAAATATGTTAACTTCTGGACAAATCTTATGAATTAAACGGAATGATATGCATTTTAAATATTTTTAGAGTTAGTAACCTCCCCTCACTTCAAATTGGAGGAGCTTCTACCCCGTTCGTGACGCAATTTCACGAATCGTTACCATGTTTGTAAAACATACTAATGGACAAATGGCATCTAATATAAGAGCAACCATTACTCAAAGAGATATTCAAGGAACCTCCCTTGATTTACACACCAGGAGTCGCGTTGGTCTGTCAACCCCATTTTACTTCACAAGCAGAAGACTTCAACTAAGTGTATGAATTGTGCGACAGTGTCCACCACCTTTAGCCAAGCACTATTCTCCCGTGAAAGTACTTTTTTATATATGTCCTTTACTTTGATTAAAAACAAAACACAAACAGCGGAGATAAACATGGTAAACCAACGCATTTTATATAGACTTGACGTTTCGTATGCTGGGCAACATACATTTTCAAAAGTGACCGATACAATTTTTGAAAACTGTTTATATACTTTTAATGCATTGTTTGTGTTTATCTTTAATCAAGCTACGATGGCCTAACAACAAGAGTTTATATGATACAGTCTTTTACTTCATTTAGGGGGCTGGATCAACTTCCTAAGGCGATATTTCATTGACTTTTATATTGTTAGTTAACACGTCAGTGAAAATTTTCTTCGAAGCTATCTTGTAGAGTTCTGGAAAGAATCACTATTCGATTTCTTTATTAATTGCTTATATCTGTCAGTACTGTTTCCTCATTCCCAACAATAAGTTGTGATTTGAGATAAAACGTCTTTCTCACGCTAATGAGTTACTGATTTTCTCAGGATTAAAGAAATAATTATAGTTGGACTCTCGTCGTTTTTGATCCAGTGCATTTTAGATCTCAAAATGGCTTCTCTACCTTTACGTTCCTGTAATTCTTTTAGCCGTTTCGTAAGAATTCAGTTAGATACTTAAGAGAATAAGTGTTTCGGAAATGGACGCCAGTGTATGGACGCCAGTGTATGGACGCCATGGACGCCAGTGTATGGCCATGTATGCCCGTGTATAGCCATGTATGTCCGTGTATGGCCATGTATACTTCTTTATGGTCATGTATGCCCGTGTATAGCCGTGTACGCCCGTGTATGGCCATGTATGCCCATGTATGTCCAAGTATACTTGTGTATGCCCGTGTACGCCCATGTATGGCCATGTATACTTGTGTATGCCCGTGTATACCTGTGTATGCCCATGGACGCCAGTGTATGGCCATGTATGCCCATGTATAGCCATTTATGTCCGTGTAAACCCATGTACGCCCGTGTACGTCCATGTATACTTGTGTATGGCCATGTATGCCCGTGTATAGCCATGTATGTCCGTGTATACCTGTGTACGCCCGTGTATACCCGTGTATGTTCATGTATACTTGTGTATGGCCATGTATGCCCGTTTATAACCGTGTACGCCCGTGTATGGCCATGTATACCCATGTATGTCCATGTATACTTGTGTATGCCCGTGTACGCCCATGTATGGCCATGTATACTTGTGTATACCTGTCTATACCTGTGTATGCCCATGTACGCCAGTGTATGGCCATGTATGCCCGTGTATAGCCGTGTACGCCCGTGTATGGCCATGTATGCCCGTGTATGTCCAAGTATACTTGTGTATGCCCGTGTACGCCCATGTATGGCCATGTATACTTGTGTATACCTGTGTATACCTGTTTATGCCCATGTACGCCAGTGTATGGCCATGTATGCCCGTGTATAGCCGTGTACGCCCGTGTATGGCCATGTATGCCCGTGTATGTCCAAGTATACTTGTGTATGCCCGTGTATGCCCATGTATGGCCATGTATACTTGTGTATACCTGTGTATACCTGTGTATGCCCATGTACGCCAGTGTATGGCCATGTATGCCCGTGTATAGCCGTGTACGCCCGTGTATGGCCATGTATGCCCGTGTATGTCCAAGTATACTTGTGTATGCCCGTGTACGCCCATGTATGGCCATGTATACTTGTGTATACCTGTGTATACCTGTGTATGCCCATGTACGCCAGTGTATGGCCATGTATGCCCCTGTATAGCCGTGTATGTACGTGTACAGCCATGTACCCCCGTGTACGTCCATGTATACTTGTGTATGGCCATGTATGCCCGTGTATAGCCATGTATGTCCATGTATACCTCTGTACGCCCGTGTATACCCGTGTATCTTCATGTATACTTGTGTATGGCCATGTATGCCCGTTTATACCTGTGTACGCCCGTGTATGGCCATGTATACCCATGTATGTCCATGTATACTTGTGTATGCCCGTGTACGACCATGTATGGCCATGTATACTTGTGTATACCTGTGTATACCTGTGTATGCCCATGTACGCCAGTGTATGGCCATGTATGCCCGTGTAAAGCCGTGTACGCCCTTGTATGGCCATGTATGCCCATGTATGTCTTAGTATACTTGTGTAGGCCCAAGTATGGCCATGTATACTTGTGTATACCTGTGTATACCTGTGTATGCCCATGTACGCCAGTGTATGGCCATGTATGCCCGTGTATAGCCGTGTACGCCCGTGTATGGCCATGTATACCCATGTATGTCCATGTATACTTGTGTATGCCCGTGTACGCCCATGTATGGCCATGTATACTTGTGTATACCTGTGTATACCTGTGTATGCCCATGTACGCCAGTGTATGGCCATGTATGCCCGTGTATAGCCGTGTATGCTCGTGTATACCCATGTACGCCTGTGTACATCCATGTATACTTGTGTATGGCCATGTATCCCCGTATATTCAAAGGTGACAGACCGCAAACAATTGTTGCTTCTAAAAATATCTGCGTGTAATAACTGTTCATCAGTAGGATACCTAAAATGTGTGCAATTCCACAATTGGTTTCGGCTCCATCAAATCCTATACCAATTGCAGAACATTTTAGGAGGAGCCACCCACACTGTGAGCACAGTTATTGACAACACGTATTAGCAAGGAAAACAACGTAATATAATAGGAGTACGTTAAATAACGAACTATGCACACGTAAACCAAACAACGAACTAAGCACACGTAAACTAAATAAGCAAGCGCGCGCACAACTTTAGGAAAATTGCGCGCGCACATTTGCATAAAAATGTAATGAATGGAAGCAACAAGGATCTCAAATTTGGGCGTCAGGATAATATAAAGGATATAATCTCATCTCTGGATTGCTAATCTCATCTCCTGTAGTGTAGCACCATACTTCTCAACGATAGCACCGTGGCGTTTCAAGAATTTAGTTAACGATTTACGAAGCAGCGTAGATTTGAAGCCTTGGTGAAGGAGATGTGATGAAAGTCGGTGAAGTCTATCAATAAAATCCAGTTTCGATGTGCAAAGTCTAGCATATCTCACTAATTGAGATATGAAAACACCATAGGCCGGATTGGCGGGAATGTTGCTGTCCATGTGAGGAAAATTGACAATCCGAAATGAGAAGTCATCCCTCTTATCGTAGACACTGAGATGAAAAGGAGTGTTGTTATCACCATTCCTAATTCTTGTGTCTAGATAACAAACTTCATTTGATGTCAAGGTAGTGTCCTTTAGTTCCAGTTCCGACGGGTAAATAGCGCTGATGTAATTTCCGAAATTCTCATTGTTGACGCTGAATAAATCATCAATGTATCGAAAGGTGTTGCTAAATTGGACGGCTATGGTTTTATCTCGTTTCAATGTTCTAAGCATGAAATCATACTCAAAGGTGTGAAGGAACAGATCAGCTAGCAAAGGTGCGCTGTTAGTGCCCATTGGTATTCCAATAACTTGTCGAAAAACTGAGTTTCCAAAGCGAACGTAGATGTTGTCGATAAGAAAGTCGATAGCGAGGCACAGTTCCCTACATGAGAAGTAAGTGTATTTCGTAGACTTCCTATCATTAGCCCAGAAAGTGTGGAAATTATTGGTTGCTATGAAACTTTTTCCTCTTGTGTGAAAAACTCTTTCGAGCAGATCATGAAGTTGATGTTTAAGTTTGGCGTGTGGAAGGCTAGTATATAGAGTGGAAAAGTCCCAAGTACTCATCTCATTGAGCGGAAGTTGTTTTTCCTGCAATGTGCGAATTACGTCCAACGAATTGTTTATAATCCACATACAGTTAACACCAGTTCTTTCCAAAATAGTTTTGCAGTACGAAGTACAGTGACTCTTGACTAGTTTAAGGCATTCGGTAATTAATTTGGAGATCTTAGTTGTGGTGCATGAACTCGAACCTGCAATAAATCTTGCTTTGTATGGTGTCTTGTGAAGTTTTGGTATCCAATATATTTGTGGTAAATTTTTTTCTTTCTGTTTCAAGGTGATGTGGAATTCGTTTTTTAACATCGTGGCGTGGGTCCATATACGCCTATGTACGCCTATGTGTATACCTGTGTACGCCTATGTACGCCAGTGTATGGCTGTGTATGCCCGTGTAAAGCCGTGTACGCCCGTGTATGGCCATGTATGCCCATGTATGTCTAAGTGTACTTGTGTACGCCCATGTATGGCCATGTATACTTGTGTATACCTGTGTATGCCTATGTACGCCAGTGTATGGCCGTATATGCCCGTGTATAGCTGTGTACGCCCGTGTAGGGCCATGTATACCCATGTATGTCCATGTATACTTGTGTATGCCCGTGTACGCCCATGTATGGCCATGTATACTCGTGTATACCCATGTACGCCTGTGTACATCCATGTATACTTGTGTATGGCCATGTATGCCCGTGTATAGCCGTGTATGTCCGTGTATACCTGTGTACGCCCGTGTATACCCGTGTATGTTGATGTATACTTGTGTATGGCCATGTATGCCCGTTTATACCCGTGTACGCCCGTGTATGGCCATGTATACCCATGTATGTCCATGTATACTTGTGTATGCCCATGTACGCCCATGTATGGCCATGTATACTTGTGTATACCTGTGTATACCTGTGTATGCCCATGTACGCCAGTGTATGGCCATGTATGCCCGTGTATAGCCGTGTACGCCCGTGTATGGCCATGTATACCCATGTATGTCCATGTATACTTGTGTATGCCCGTGTACGCCCATGTATGGCCATGTATACTTGTGTATACCTGTCTATACCTGTGTATGCCCATGTACGCCAGTGTATGGCCATGTATGCCCGTGTATAGCCGTGTACGCCCGTGTATGGCCATGTATGCCCATGTATGTCTAAGTGTACTTGTGTACGCCCATGTATGGCCATGTATACTTGTGCATACGTGTGTATGCCCATGTACGCCAGTGTATGGCCGTGTATGCCCGTGTATAGCCGTGTACGCCCGTGTAGGGCCATGTATACCCGTGTATGTCCATGTATACTTGTGTATGCCCGTGTACGCCCATGTATGGCCATGTATACTTGTGTATACCTGTCTATACCTGTGTATGCCCATGTACGCCAGTGTATGGCCATGTATGCCCGTGTATAGCCGTGTACGCCCGTGTATGGCCATGTATGCCCATGTATGTCTAAGTGTACTTGTGTACGCCCATGTATGGCCATGTATACTTGTGCATACCTGTGTATGCCCATGTACGCCAGTGTATGGCCGTGTATGCCCGTGTATAGCCGTGTACGCCCGTGTAGGGCCATGTATACCCATGTATGTCCATGTATACTTGTGTATGCCGTGTACGCCCATGTATGGCCATGTATACTTTTGTATACCTGTGTATACCTGTGTATGCCCATGTACGCCAGTGTATGGCCATGTATGCCCGTGTATAGCCGTGTACGCCCGTTTATGGCCATGTATACCCATGTATGTCCATGTATACTTGTGTATGCCCGTGTAGGCCCATGTATGGCCATGTATACTTGTGTATACCTGTGTATACCTGTGTATGCCCATGTACGCCAGTCTATGGCCATGTATGCCCGTGTATGGCCGTGTATGGTCATGTATACCTATGTATGTCCATGTATGCTACTAATACTTGCCACACCATATGTCATCACGGTAAACCACTATATGATAGTTACACTACGTACTTACCATCGAAACTCATATAACCGCTGACCTGTTACTCTGACGTCAAAAAACGTATTTCCGCGGTTCCACCCGGCTGACATCAACGTGGAAAAAAGTCTGATTTTAATGTATGTTGTTTCAGTGGTTCCAATTTGAGTGTACGAAGCATATGCAGCAAAGCAGTACAAGTGGAGTGTTTAGGTGGACATTGAAAATGACGAGTTTATGTTGTGGAAGAATCTACAGCGTTCGTTGTCGTGTGGTAGCTGTGTTGTTCGTCGCCCTCGTTCTGCTGTATTTCTTACTGACCTTACTTAAATTTGGGAACATTTCTTTTTCAACGATGTATTCGTTGACGATGCGAGATTATTCTAGACCGAGTATTTATGGAATCATGTTTGACGCCGGTAGTACGGGTAGCAGAATTCATGTTTTCACGTTTGTGAAAACCAAAGGTAAGCTTAAGCTTAAGCCCCTTTTGCGCGGACAAAACAAAAACTTCGCATTTCCTTGCACAGTACCTAATTACTCGGGATACTGTAAGTATCACGAGTTTTAAAATGTGTTAGATTTCAGTCTTTTTTTTTCCTGTGCAGCAAAATGCACAATACAATTACGTTCTGGTGTTTTGATTGGCCAATGCACAATAGCAGGCACGTGGCGGTGTGTTCATTGGTTAAAGCAAACCACATAGTCCAAAGGTCGAAAGGCTAACATCACGCGACAGTTAGTTGTTTTTGTAATGTGATACCTTCCATTTAATACGCGACCACAAGTGAACACTCAAGGTTAAATAATCCACTTTGACTGCCGGGAACAAATTGTCCTGCACATATCTTTGCAAAGTTGTGAAGCTAGATTTTAATACAGTACAGACTGTCGCTGTGAAAAGGCTTGCCTAGTTTAAGAATAGGTTGGAAGCCTCGCACGTGCTGTGAGTATCGACGTTGTGACAGTTCTATATTTAGAAAGTCGCCAAGTTGTTTTGATTTAATTTGATCCGGATGTTGTCACACCTCTGTCAGTGTTGTGAAGACTTAAATCCAGTAGAGTTTGTCCACGTGAAAAGGCTTGCCGAATTTAAGACAAGGTTAGAAGCCTCGCACGTGCTGTGAGTATCGACTCGAATTAGAACGTTGTGACAGTTCTATATATAGAAAATCGCAAAGTTGTTTGGATCGCTGTGACAGTTCTATATTTAGAGACAAGTTTGTGAATTTTTGGTTTTCACGTGACGTCGGGAAAAACTAAATTTCAACATTTAGATTTTTTACCTTCATCAGGTAAATGACATTTTAAAAATATATATCTGCTGGCCTGTTTTCAGCTAAGTCACACGCTTTGTTTTGAAAATAGAGCAGTTTGAATTTCGAGGGTTTTTTTTACAGTGCGTGACATCTGGGAAAGATGTCACATACAAGGCAAATGATTTGCCTTGTGTTTTCGAGTTTTGAATAACCAATATGCTAAGAGAAGTGTCTATGCGAATGTTTTCAAGCTTAGCAGAGAGAAAAAAATGTTTTGAGAGAGCCAAAGTAAAGGCCAGATGTTGCCACTTAATTTAGAAGTAAACAACGACAGCTGACAATGAATATGGATGGCAACCCTCAAAACAGTTTAACGAGCTTTGCTCATACGTGATCAAAACGGCGTTATGCGAACCCAAAAGCAAACCACTGGCCGGATAGTTTTCAAGAATCAGAAAGCGTGCGTCCGGCTTCTGCAGCACAAAAGTATCCCAAGTTAATGCTCATAGAGTGTCTTGTTATGCACAAAGAATGAAAAGAAGTTGTCAGATTTGTCTACTGCAAATTAAGGGTTAGCTAAATGAATCAATCATTGTTGAAAACGTCTTGATTGTCAAACACTGTAACTTGTTTGCCCAAGCTGATAGACTTACCGGCGTGCCCAACCGGGCAACGATCAGCGATAGATCACCAGCAATAATTGGTACAATCATAGACCTTATTCATAAATGGCGGCTGTTTTATTTTTACTTTGTTATTGTGCAAATTAGCCTACCAAGCCTCCTATTAGTGCAAGAATTCTTTTTAATTTAGCACATGGTAACGAGGTTTGGTAGGCTAATTTGCACAAGGACAAAAGAATAATGAATTGGCAGCCATTTATGAATAACGTCTATAATCACTTGTATGATTACAGATCACCGAACTGGACTCCACTCGGTCCTATTGCCATTATTAATCAATATTTAACAATTAGATTATGAGCTTGTGTGATATAGCTGATGAGGGCGCAGCCCGAATCAACTATCATGCATAGAAATCGAGAGTGAGTAATATACACTTAATGTATGGTCCCGAGGGAAACAGTTAGTTTTGTTTTCTCGAGAGTCCTGATGTTTCCCGAGACGTAGTCGAGGGAAACATCAGGACTAAATAAATAGGACCAATCGATTGTTAATCAATGATCAATTTTTGCGACTGAGCAGTCACCGGGTAGATTTGTCTAGGTTATGTCTATCTTAGCTTATAATGTGGAGAGGGGTAGGTGCCGAGGGCTTGGAATACTTTCAGAAACAATAATCTAAAATGTTATTTGACTTGCATTAGCATCTTCTAAGCAATGGAGGAAACAAAAATATTAATGCTAGGGCTAGAAAAGCAGGCTTACTTTCTGTGAAATTGTAAACTCTTTTACCATGGTTACGCCATAGGTCATGAAATGTCAAGTGGCATGAGTACACAAGTCATGCATCATGCTAGATATCAGAAGAGATCGGCAAGATGAGCAATCCTGAGTTCTTGACTTGGTTATGAAAATATCTCAAATCTATGTTGTCAAAGACCATTTTTAAATCATTAGGTCTTAGTATGACTTGGGTGTGTTTTGAGTCTCCTAATTTAATGTGGCTGAATGTAATTTAGGCTAAGTTAAACTTGAGCCAATGCAGTCAGCAGCGGTTCACGGTGGGCATGCATGATGAGCTTTATTCTTGGTTTTCAGTCACGCAAGTAAAAAAATAAAATCATCAACCATTTGATAGATTAAGTCAAGAAATTGAGATATTGTAGAATAGTAATAAACAAACAACATGCTAAACTCTCAGGGCTGTGCGGTATCCCATACTTGAGTTATTCGGCAAAATCTACCACTCAAAATTACAGAGTTTAGTATGGACACGCCATGTTAGTGTCCCTCTGAGGGGAACAAATATGGCGGCCTGAAATGAGTAAAAACATCTGGAATTTACTTTTGCTATCTCAAAGGCTTTCTTCTCCATTTTGAGCTTGCAAACATTCACATAGATGCTTCTCTTGTCATGTTGGCTTTTCAGACCTAAAAAAACACACGGGGAATCAATGTTTTCATGTATGTGACATGCTTGGGAGCAGACATGTCACACACTGTAATAAAATCTAAAATTCAAATTGCTCTATTTTCGAAACAAAGCAAGTTACCGAGCTGAAAACATGCAAGCAGACACATTTCTAAAACGTCTTTTATGCGATGAAGCTAAAAATGCAAAAGTCTGTTTAATTTTGAATTTTGGTTTTTTATGACGTCATGTGAAAACCAAGAATATGCGGGGGGATTTGGAGGGGCGCTCATGTTTCTTTGCATTCATGCTACGTTTTTGGGCGTTGTTGGCTTCGCTCTCGTGCAAGTTCTGTGGGATGGGAGGAGGACTGAAAAAGGTGCAGTGTTGGAAGGTAAAGAAACGGGAAGAGGGAGAGCAGTGGATGGGAAGCGTTCCCCGTTGTCACCACCCCACTGTAATACATTCCATTAGGAGCACATTTGAGTGTCCACCTTTCCCAGTGCACCACTCCACCCTGTGCATTACTTTTTAGCCTGCATCACAGACAGAGCACGCTGATTTAGTTCTGGCTGCACCACAGGCTTAAAATTGCTTTTCAGCAGCTACTATAGAGGCTATATTATTTTTATGGAAAGATACCGGTATGCTGGTATTAATTTCATGTGCAGGAAGGTAATTGTCCAGGGTGGAGGGTACTTATAGGATTTACTATTGGGGCTGTGGAACCCAGTTCTCCGAGTATCTATCTATCCAGTCCTGACTCTACTGTATTTGAGACCTAAATATGTCATTGTCTTTTAATTACTAATTCAATTTCCAGACTTGACCTCTAAAATCCATACCAGTTTTTAGACCTAGACATTTGCCCTATACTGATCGGTGTTGTTGTTGTTGCATAATTAAGTTTGGCCAAAAAAACTGAATGCCAATTAAAGATCAGTAAGTGAAATTCAGGATTAAAAAGATATCCATGCTTACACATGTGTAGTTCCTGTAAAAACCATGCCAAGTTTCATACTGTAATTCTCAAAATAAACCCACATCCTTTGGTGCAGCATGTACCTAATTATTAAGCTTATATATTAAGGGAGTTGCTGTGGCCTGTAAGTATTAGTAGAAAATTATCATCACAATTCTGAAATGTTTGTTTGTATTTCTAGATGGGCAGTTGGACCTCACAGGTGAATATTTTCATCAAGTAAAACCAGGTCTTTCAGCGTATGCCAATGATCCCAGAAAGGTTAGATATGTTAGTGGGCATAGAGTGCATTTTATTTGATGCTTTTCTTGTTCTGTTGTGCTTGTGTTGTTACATGTAACCTTCCATGTGTCCCAAATAAAACATGTTTGGAGGGGTTTTATCATATGACTTGCTATCTAAAAGTATACATATGGAGTTGCAGTGAGTACTCCCATAAAAGATGTCACAGAACACAATTTAGAAGTCTGTCATGGCTGTGCAATTTTTCCTGTGTAGCAATATAGAAAACATTTGATGCTGTTACACTTGAGACTTTATAACTTTGCTGTCAATAGTTTGTGGCTCCTGTTTCCTTTTAAGTTCTCATTGCACCATAATAATAATAATAATAATAATAATAATTAATATTTCTATAGTGCAAATTAGTGGCAGACCCACCCTTTCCCTAGTAACTGTTTTTAATTATTACTTGTTTGACACTGAAATTCTCACATCGACAGGATTGCCTATTATATATTACTCAACTGGTTGACTTGTTTTTTAATGGAAAGCCATTGTATTTTTCCACTAATCTAAACTGGCCAGGCATACAGTGTATTCCACAATGAAATGTTTTTGGCGGTACCTGCTGATGGTCACTTGCCTCTGCTCGCAAAGCAGTTTTGTCCAACCACTGCTAAACAGTCTAATTAGCAATTTAGTAGAAAAGCTACAGTTTTGGCAAGGGACTCGCCTGCACCATCCTTACACTGTTAAGTACTTCTTTCTGAGTTAAAAGAATGGCAATACTTTTCAAAGTCAGAGCAAACATCAAATGTACTCCTCCCAGGAAACCTTATAGAGTGACTGTGCTGATGAGGATAAATATCCGAATATATGAGTTTTGTTTGTAATTGGGTGTTCGCTTCCAGTTAGTTCTGCCAAAGCCGAGAGTTCATTCTCCGGCTTGCGAAGAATCAAGTCCTATCTCATAAATGGGATGTCTTAGGAGCGGTTGTCAGGACTTGCACTCATGCAACCACCATGATCTTAATATTGATATTGAAGATAATTATCTGTACAGCATTTGTAGCCACCTAAGCACAAGACAAGGATGTTTCAGAGGTTCCTTTACGATTAAAATGTGTTGGGGAGAGTGACAGAGTTGCGAGGAGACTTAATTTGCCGTAAAAGTTTCTGTAGTGTTTTCTGAGTCAAAGTTTGGACCCCCCCATCAAAAATTCCTGGATCTGCCCCTCCATGAGGACTGCTTACCCCTTACTTAGATATGTATTTTAAGCCATCTGTCCAACCCTGAAAGCCAGATGTGTACAGCTCACAACACAGACTCTGGTGTTTTTCTGTAATTCATGTCAAAAATGAGATCATAGCAAGGACTTTTGGAATGTAAAAATAAAGTTGGAACTCATAACCACATAATTTATTTTAAGCAATAATAATTCTAAAAAGATTTCAAATGTATATAACAATCTAAAGTAATTTTTCTCCAAATGTAAACTTAATTATCCTAGAGTAATTGGTACGTGGCTATGTTGTAGGTCAAAATGAATTTCAAGTCACAATGCGAAATGAAATGCCTTTGTCTTCTAACCTGTTAGAAAAGAGTAGGAGACGTACATGTAGTTCTAGGTTTGGCGGTCTATCTCTATCTTTCATCTGTCTTTGACATTCATGTGTGGGTTAGGTGGACGGGTGAGATCAAATATGGACTGATAGTGGCTGCTAGGGGCACCTCAACAGGCTGACGTCTGATCTCACCCTAGAGAAGCATTGTAAACCGCCATGAAACTATGTGACATGTGCGGTATATAGATCCATTATCATCATCATTGTCGTTAACCCTAATTATTCATGATTCATGAATAATTAGGGTTAGGAGACAAAGGAATAAATTAAAATCAGTTTGACCCATATTTCATTCTGACCTACAACAGCTACTCCCAATTTTTGTTTTGGATTTCGAGGTCTGCAGAACATTCATATATGCTCAGTAACAATAACTGGTTAATTTACTTATACTGTGTTTCTTTTGTAGGGAGCACATTCAATAGAAGAATTACTTATAAAGTCCAAGGAAATCATACCCGAAGATCAGTGGAAGCTTACTCCCATTTCTCTCAAAGCTACTGCTGGTCTAAGGCTATTGCCCTCAAATTCTTCCAAGCAGTTACTTGCTGAGGTAAACATGAATATTTAAAGTGCACCTAACCCCAAAATATTTTTTCACTTATTAAAATAAATATTAAATCTTTGCACCCGTTCAAAACACATTGCTCCTTTTTGCGCCTTTTTAAACCAAATCTTGTCTTTTTATAGGCTGTAAAAGTTACGAAACATCTGTCCCATGACCGAGCTAGTAAGGGGTATGGGTCTATTCCTTACATGACGTCACAAACTGCTTTGCATGCATGTTTACAAAGTCACTTTGTGATGTCATGGAAGAGACCCATGCCCCTTACTAGCTTGGTTGTGGAACAGATGATGGCTAGCTTTCATAACTTTTACAGCCTATAAAAAGTCAATATTTGGCGCAATACGCTTCAAACAGGTGCAAAGATTTATTTAAGAGAAAAAAAATTTGGGAGGGCTATATATATGCACTTTAACTATAGAGGTAGCAGTCCACTATAAATTAATATTTTTATGTTATTAGTTGTATGAGTAAATTAGCATGAACTTGGCTCCCTAGTCAACTTCTGTTGTATGATGATGTGCAGATTTTGTCCTCCTGTTTGAATGAGATATTAACACTTTGCAAGTCACCTAAAGTGTTTTTAACTTGAATGCCATAAAATTTGTTGCTATATTCATATTTAAATGGTCTTTGGTGACTCTACATGTAGATCACCTCATTTTGTTTGTGTAATAACTTTTCCTCAAGCTGCACAAAAGAGGCATTAATGATTTGTAGAAATTTCTTTTTTGTGCAAATAGTTCAAATTTAACCCATTGACTACCGCAGGTTTTTACATTTTCGGAGTGATTTTCCACCTATAAACGATGAATAGCAATTCGTGACTCTTTATTTGACCTACCAGGGAAAAGTGGTGCTGTCCTAAGCCACTGGAGGCTCAAGGTTTCTGAAAACGTCATTTTGACGTAGCTATTTTTTATCCGTGAAGCGACAACAATGGCCCAAGTTCGGTTTGCTTGCGATTTCTGCTAAATTTACAGCCATTTTTTATCTTTAGCGGCTGCCTGATGAGCATCATTAAGCGTGACGGTAGCTAAGAGTCCACTTTCTCAAAGAATCGAGCAAGGTGATGTACTTTGTTGTTGAATTTGGCTTGTTACTCGACGAACTGGGAATTTGGCCGGTCGAACACTTAGTACCTTTGGGACTCGACTATTGATGAATTTCTCGACCTACCGCCACATATTTTGGAATTTCTGAGTACTGAAGATGACCACGAGCAGGAAATTTTGGCGGTAGGTCGGAGTGGCTGTGTGAAAGAATTGGGGGAAGGAACGGGCGCTGTCAAAAATTCTCGTTAGTTCCCAGCATGCAATGCGCTCAAGATGTTGAAAATGTCGGGAAGGCCCAAATGCACTGGAACAAAAGGCTGTATCTACGCTCGGGAGAAGAATATGAACAAAAAAAGTCATTTCTAAGCTAGAAAAAGGACTGAATTTCGTTATGATGGTTGAATTTTGGTTTTTCGACGATGATTTCCCTAAAAAACATGAAGGCAAAAAGGGGCATTTTTGTTGTTTCTCTTTGACGTTAAAAACGGCCAGTTTCGTTCTTGTCCAAACTCAAAAGGCCATATTTGGTAAAAATCGCTACGTTTCTTGCATTTATTGGATATCCAAATTTAAAGGGCATTCCATTTCGTGCTCACAACTAACAGTTAAGGCAATATTCGTGCGATTGAGAAAGTTGCAATGTTTTGAAGCATGGGTCGGAGTTTTTTACGGCCGGTTTTGGCCGGCACGGGTGCCAATGGGTTAAATAAAACATAATTTTTTTTTGATGTTGATATTTTTTATTGCTCACCTACTTAAACAAAAGCCTTTGAGGCTAGTAACATATCAACGCTATTTTATTTGAAAACAACCATATACTGCAAGATCTGGGGGGGAGGGTACCACTTTCTGGCCAGTATTTAGCTTCAAGGTTGAAGTTGCATGAAAGCCAACTTGAGGGGGTGGTGATTTTAAAAACTAGACAATGGAGGTCGAGTTGCAGCCACTAGTGACAGTCAGAAGTCGATGATCATCTCATCTAGGGTAATTGAGTTTGATACTGTGGCTTGTCACGTGACCTAGCCAACTGCAAACCCAGGAGGTAACGTGAAATGAAGCCTGGCCCTGCTAAGTTACCCACCCCCCCTAGACACTGTTTTAACTGTAGAATCTCAACTCTGACCCTGGATTTAAACTACCACCAACCATGACTTTCACTGGATAGTGTTAAAAGGACCGGTCACGTGACCTCTATTTTTCTTTGTTAACCCATTGACTACCGCAGGTTTTTACATTTTCGGAGTGATTTTCCACCTATAAACGATGAATAGCAATTCGTGACTCTTTATTTGACCTACCAGGGAAAAGTGGTGCTGTCCTAAGCCACTGGAGGCTCAAGGTTTCTGAAAACGTCATTTTGACGTAGCTATTTTTTATCCGTGAAGCGACAACAATGGCCCAAGTTCAGTTTGCTTGCGATTTCTGCTAAATTTACAGCCATTTTTCATCTTTAGCGGCTGCCTGATGAGCATCATTAAGCGTGACGGTAGCTAAGAGTCCACTTTCTCAAAGAATCGAGCAAGGTGATGTACTTTGTTGTTGAATTTGGCTTGTTACTCGACGAACTGGGAATTTGGCCGGTCGAACACTTAGTACCTTTGGGACTCGACTATTGATGAATTTCTCGACCTACCGCCACATATTTTGGAATTTCTGAGTACTGAAGATGACCACGAGCAGGAAATTTTGGCGGTAGGTCGGAGTGGCTGTGTGAAAGAATTGGGGGAAGGAACGGGCGCTGTCAAAAATTCTCGTTAGTTCCCAGCATGCAATGCGCTCAAGATGTTGAAAATGTCGGGAAGGCCCGAATGCACTGGAACAAAAGGCTGTATCTACGCTCGGGAGAAGAATATGAACAAAAAAGTCATTTCTAAGCTAGAAAAAGGACTGAATTTCGTTATGATGGTTGAATTTTGGTTTTTCGACGATGATTTCCCTAAAAAACATGAAGGCAAAAAGGGACATTTTTGTTGTTTCTCTTTGACGTTAAAAACGGCCAGTTTCGTTCTTGTCCAAACTCAAAAGGCCATATTTGGTAAAAATCGCTACGTTTCTTGCATTTATTGGATATCCAAATTTAAAGGGCATTCCATTTCGTGCTCACAACTAACAGTTAAGGCAATATTCGTGCGATTGAGAAAGTTGCAATGTTTTGAAGCATGGGAGTTTTTTACGGCCGGTTTTGGCCGGCACGGGTGCCAATGGGTTAAGGCTAAAAGTCAAAAGATACATGCACACTGTATGCAAGTTCAGAAGTATGTTTCCAACATGATTAAGGTACCCGGCTGGTAAGGTACCAGGCTGGCAAGCCACGAGAAAGAGCTAGTTTGGTCCGATTTACAGGTAGGTTTCTAGCCCTGATCTTGCATTTACACATGTCATTTATGAATGTTCTTGTAATAACTATATACAATTGTTTTTGGTTTCACTTTTTTCCAACTTGTCTGCTTCTTATTTTTCTCATTTTACAAATTATTGTAGATTATCTTATGGTAATGAACTCACTAAGTAAAGTAATACCTAAATGTAAAACTGGTAGAAAATTTATGAACCAAAAATCAATTTAATGCACAAGACATTTTTCCAAAATCTGTGTTTGATAGGTTGATGGCTTATTTAAAGATTCACCATTTTTGCTTCCTGGAAAAAGTATGGTGGACATCATGGATGGACCTGATGAAGGACTGTTTGCATGGATCACCGTCAATTTCCTTTTAGGTTAATATGTTATATTCTGTCTATTGTACAGATAACTTTACATGCTGCCTGCAGTTTACTGTAAATCATCCATTAAGGAAGCCTTGCAAGGGGTAGAACTGACATATGGCTCTAAAAACGGGCAAAAGTCTTCTCCCAAAACACCAACAACTGGCACAAATTGGTAGAAAAAGTGTGACATTTTGCAACAGTGACAATTCACTTTCCATTCCTGTTTGTTTTCTTTTCAGCAGTGGCATATATTTGTCCCTAACGAGACAGAGTCATAAACATGCAAACAACAAAGTGACACCAGCCCACCCCTTTGAAGGCCTCATTAAGCTGTCCAGGGGGGCTTATTTATTTCAAGCACTTTTGAGGGGCAGGGCAAGAGGGGCACTTAGCAGAGATAGGGCACTTAATAGAAAGCCAGGTGGCATAATTATTTCGATTGCCAAAATATGCAGTTTATATTGGCAGCAAAATAAGAGCAGTAGCGTGAAGTGGAAAAATTGAAGATCAAGTACAAGTTAGTGTGTTTCAGGCTTCTAGCACTTGAGAAAATGGTACTTTGATCAGTGCCAATGAAGTATTACTATTTATTAGTGAAGTCTGTCATCTGACCACACTGATGGTGATGACACGCCTGCATTGTCGTCATAGATTCACAGTAAACTGTCCTCTTTGATATCAACAGGAGGCCTGAGAAAGGGAAGCTCAAGACTGCTTGGTACTTTAGACCTTGGTGGGGGGTCAACGCAGATTACTCTCAATCCAGTTGATCTGGTTTGTGCTTTATTGGTTGTAATATGAAGATGACGAGGTTTTCTTTCATACCAATGTACAGGTGTATCATATGATTATTATTCTTGTCTGCTTCCATTTTCATACTGGTTTCTACATCAATTATAAAGTACAATCAATGCCCATGTGTGCAATTATTTACACTGAAGATCTCATTTATTATTGTCAAGAATAATTTTGCTTCAAAGTGAACCAAGATGTATCCTAACCACTGTGTTATGTACACCATCACATGTTCATGATGGTGATCTTTTACAGAGATGCCAACCTCTAGAGATCAGAAACCAGGAGATTTTTTTCTTTGCTCTCTAAACAGCAACATTGTGACAAAAGGAGCATGTGTTTTACAACCTCTGTCCATGGCCACAGATGGGGGCTTAATCAAAGACTGTTTCAACCCATGACAGAGGTCTCTTTTCTCCCACACGCTGAATACAAGGAAAAGTGGCCTCTGCTAGCAGGGAATAGTTTTGCAAGCCTGTAGACAAGGCAACAAATAACCTGTGAAATTACACAGTCAAGGGGAGCTGGCGGGCATAGTGGTGAGAGCACTCACCTCCCACCAATGTGGCCCAGGTTTGACTCCTGGACTTGGCGTCATATGTGGGTTGAGTTTGTTGTTGGTTCTCTACTCTGCTCCAAGAGGTTTTTCTCTGGGTACTCTGGTTTCCCCCCCTCTCCCCAGAAACCAACATTTCCAATATTATTATGCAAATTCCAGTTTGATCTGGAATTTTGAGGGCCACAAGTTTTTCAGTCATAAACTGTTAAGTGTCACCCTTGTTTTAAACAAAAGTTTACTTATTTATTTTATTTATTTATTTAAGCTTATTGCATAATTTTCTGCAAAATAAAGCTGAATAATGTGAACTGTTTTCTTCAAAGGTAACTTTAAAAGATTCTCCTGAAGGGTTCTCGAGACAGTTTAACATTGCTGACCACCAATTCACACTGTATACTCACAGGTAAAGCAAACTATGCTATGATATTTGATAAGAATGGTAAAATTGAAGGTTATTCCTCAAAAGGGGTGTAATTATTACTTTACTGCCTTAAAATCCAAATATCTCTAAACTCACTCTACTTTGGCATATCATATAGACTGGAAATAATGTTAGAAATGAAGTTCTGCACTTTGCAGTTAGAAAGCTAGGATCTGAAATATTAGGTTATGACTTTTGCCAAAAGTCAAGAAACAGAAGGATCTCATGTATGGTTGATTTCTTTTGTTTTGAGTTAGTTTTAGGTAAAGTGATATGCTGATTGGCTGAATCCAGGCCTTTAATCACAAAATAAGTACAGCACTTCATTTCTGACACCATAACCAGTCTGTATGCCAAAGTAGAGCAAATTTAGAGAGATTTGGATTGAAGGCCAAAAAGCAATATACAGTGATATACTGTACACCCCCTTGTGGTATATGTACGTGTAAGTCCTTCAATTGCTTCTTGAACATTTAAAGTGTACCTAAAACCAAAAAATTTTTTCACTAAAATAAATCTTTGCACCTGTTTAAAATGCATTGTGCCCTTTTAACCAAATCTTGACTAGTTATTTTGACTTTTTATCTGTCCCACAACTGAGCTAGTGAGGGGCTTGGGTCTATTCTCAATTTGACTTCGCAAACTGATTTACATCACATTAAGTCTTTGTAAACATGCACACAAAGCAGTTTGTGACCTCAAATTGAGAATAGACCCATGCTCCTTCTGACTCCGTCGTGTACCCAGCAATCCTTTGTTTTTTGTATGTTTTGAAGCCAAAAAAAAGTCAAAAACTGGAAATAAAGGCCAAACATTATAATAATAATTATATTGGGACTGGTGCAAAGATTTATGTTTACTTAGTGGAAAGATATTTAGGCGTTAGCTGCACTTTAAGTGAAGAAAACCGCCTTCATGGTAGTGATGTCCTAATTGTGTTACTTCAAGTTTTCAATAATTCACCGGTAATTATTTATATCGACAAATTTGAAAACAATTTCTTAACAGTTGGTCTGTAAGTAACTTGTGTGCAGGCTATATGATATATCACTAACATATGTGACCCAATTTGCGAAAAGGGGGCTTAAGGTGACTCACGAAAAAGGCGTTTTAACGCGTTTAAACGAGAGCGTTTAAATGCGTGGAAACGTTTTCTTATGGCGTTTAAACATGCTTTAAACGCGATGAAACACCCAGTTCAAAACATGTTGCGTTTAATTCGGGAGTTTATTATCAATGGTTTTCATTGCAAATTGATTATTATGCAAATAAATTAATTCCGACCTTGTTGATCATCACACTTGCTAACAGCAGTTCCTTCCCGATAAGATACTCCGTTTGTCGTGCAAATAATGCCGTGCAGTTAAATATCTCTCGTATTCATTCTCTTAAACCAAGCTATAATTATTAAGAACAGCTTAGTCTTGCGAACGAAATTTTGCAGACAGCTAGCAACTTTGCACATCGCAGAATTTGGCTGTATTCTAGAAATAGATTCCTTGTTTGAGACCTTTCACGTTCACGTTTAATTAAAAATCATCTAAGATAAACTTGCTTTTTCATCTCAGCAATCCCCAAATGCAAGTCTCTTCAGCAGATATATTCTGTTGCTATTTTACACCAGAAGATTTTGTCCATTATTTATGACGAACTCACATTGCAACGTGACAGTTGCCTGCTGAGTGTAGTGTGTGTGGAAAATGAAACCGCAATGCTTAACTGGTGAGCGCGTGAGCTTCAGCGCATCAGCCCTATCAACATCAGACCATAAGCAATTTTACGTTTCTTCAGAAGAAAGCAACACCAATTCTTAACTTCTCCTGCAATATGATACATACAGTCAAGTCTTGCAAAACGACGAAATTCTTTATTTCCTCGCTGTAGATACTACGGATCAGTTTTTTGTGAAGCCCGTTAGATGACATGCCAAACTCATTAGCTACAGCCTATGTTTCTTCGCCATCACGCACCGGCACAGGATTAAAAGCAGTTAGTTTTCATTCTAGCAAGGAGAAACATTTCCAAGCGGAAACAGAGAAATTCTGTTACAAACGCAGACGTTATTATTTCTCGTTAGCGATCGGAGAGATTAAATTTACTACAAGATAGCTGAGATCAAACTGACCGCTCGAAATTAGCGAATCAGTAATTTTTACTGCTTTAATAATAGTAATAAGTCCGTACTTTAGCTCTTTTCTGTGAGTTTTTTTAGTCTTATTTAGTTGCTCACTCGCTTTCATCCAGATGCGGGTTTTTCTGGACCAATTATGCTAATTTGTTTGAAATAATTATTATGACGCGCCAAAATGTTAAAAGCGATGGGTCGGTACAAAACGTGGAACCCCCTTCTGGACCCGTCGATTTTTCTGTTGAAAAATAATATAATGATATTTAACAGTCTTCGCTTTGGATTTCAACTTCGGCCGGTTCGTTGATAGTTACAGACAGTATTACAGTAATCGCGAACATTACCACAGCCAGTTGCCATTTCCATCCCGAGAAAGACTTGCTTTGAATTTCGCTGAATTTGCGTGGCTGACTTTTGTTGTTGTTACCAAATACTTTAGAAAGGTTAGATAAACGTCAAATATGCAAATTACTATTCAGCTTTCAACTGGCTTCGGAGAATGTGAAAATTATTATCGGTGGCAGATTTATGTCACGTGCTAGGCAACCAGAGTGATCATATTTCATTCCATCATATTTGATGCCACAACATTGGCTCTACGATATTTCAGAGCAAGCTTTCGAAGTTGGCAATTTTATCACACTTCATTATAATTATCATGACAACTTCAATGTTACCGACACGCAACACTCAGTGTAACACTGAAGGCATTGCTGAGAAACAATTTTACAAGTGCCTGTTTATTCACATTACTAAAAGGATACACACTCACGCAATCGTGCTATTTTTATAATGGCTCTTATCAGAATCACCCAGAGGAAGGTTGTTTCCTGCCCATTGCACGCACATTGTGTGTCCCAATAATGACAATTGTGATCTGCCGTGATCACAATTGTCATTCTACAACAGCTTGTTCATTCACATTCCTTTCTACAAGATACAAGCTCTCACGAAACCTTTCCATTTTTTTAGTTATATTTTTAAAATGGCTATTATCAAAATTGCAAACAGGAGAGTGAGATAAAACACAAATACGAACATAGTCTGTGAACAGGCTCCCAAGTGGGGTAAAGGCCCGGCAAAGAAAATTCGAACTCGGGGAGGAGCTCTGACCGCGCTCCGCTTGCCTGCCTCTCCGATTTTTCTTTTCGCTGTATACCCCACCTGGGAGCCTTTTCACAGAAAAGTGTGAAAACACCAGAAGCCATATATATGGACTGAACGAAGAAAATTAAATCAGTGAAAACAAGTGGAAGTAGATATTCTTTTTCTTATGTTATCTTTTCCATTTATGGTGATGGTGACCATCAGTAGGTGTTCATTTCAGTAATGCACAAACGTTCTCTTATTATCACTGGTTGTAGAGGAATTTTTATTTATGTAAGACTGACAAAGAAGTTAAAGAATGTATTTCCCACAAACGCATAGAATGCTTGTGGAGAGATTTACGAGATGAAAGCAGGGAAGAAAATATGAACCAGGAAAGTGATCTCAGCTCGAAATAAATTACTCTACTGCGTGTTGCGTGACGTGACCCGAAGCGGCTGCCACTGTCATCGGCGGGTCGAGTGACCGTTGGATGTTTCAAGTCAAGAAAATTTTGCGTACAAATACAATCCAAGCTAGTCGAAGCTGACTGAAGAAAACCACTGAAGATATCCTCCAATAAACAAGGTAAAAAAACTGATGTAGAGAACAGATTGTGAGGAATTTTGCCAGACAAGTTCTTACAGATCGATCCATTCGACTCGTTTGAGCCACCTGATGGAACTTAGAGCGTTGGTGCATGAATATTAGTCATGTGGTACTTTTTTATTTGTATTACGAATGAATCCTTGACCAAACTAAAACTTCCAATATTTTACATTTCTCCACCTCTTTCTGGCGAGGTTTTATTTCCTTTCTTTTCTCAATGTAAACAATGTTTAGCCGTGGCAAGCGGCCGGCAAATTACAAAGTTCTTCTCTCCTTGGACCTGGTTAATTTTTTTCATAGAATGTCATAGTACATCTCGTAATGCGACGAAATAAAGTTACGTGTTTCACTGACTTCGTACATAGTGTAGGTACGATTACGATTCAAGTAGTGGCAACAGTATCAAAATGAAATAATTAGAACGATTGACGTTAGGTTTACATAATTAAAACGTAGATGCCGCAAACATTGTTTTGCACTCTGAGTTATGCCGCGTTTAATTTGAACACGCCGTTGCATGAAGGTCGTGTTCCAACATTAAACGCGTTTTCTTCTTGTTTGATTTTTTTTAAAACAGCGTTTAAACGTTATTCAAACGGCGTTTAAACGTTATTCAAAAGCGTTTACACGGTGTTTAAACTCGTTTTCGTTTAAAACGCTAACAGACGCGTTTTCGTTTTTGTCACCTTAAGCCCCCTTTTCGCAAATCGGGTCACATATTTAAATGATTGAAGTCAAATGAAGAATGATCCTCGCAGTTGTAAACGCAATTTATGCAATTGTGAAAAGAAGCCTGAAAAAAATTCAGGACTTCAATGGGGTTTGAACCCGTGACCTCGCGATTACCGGTGCGATGCTCTAACCAACTGAGCTATGAAGCCACTGATGTTGGGAGCAGGTCAATTGTGGGTACATATGTTCCCGTGAAAGAAATGAGTGTGAATGATATATGAAATGAATCATATATGAACTGCGGAAATGAAGTCAAAATAATGAAGAATGATCCTCGCAGTTGTGAACGCAATTTATGCAATTGGGAAAAGAAGCCTGAAAAAAAACTCAGGACTTCAATGTGGTTGGAACCCGTGACCTTGCGATTACCGGTGCGTTGCTCTAACCAACTGAGCTATGAAGCCACTGAGACAGAAAATTCTTTGAATTTATTTCTTTATTTCTAAGTTAAGCATCATTCAAATTTATTGTCAATTATTATTCTTTCAGTTACTTAGGTCTAGGTCTCATGGCTGCAAGGACATCTATACTTCAATTAGGACAACCTGTGAAAAGCTGTAAGTGTTGTTAATAATTATGAGGTTTTCAATTTTTTTGCAATTTTTCAGTGTTCCAAAGGGCTGTGGTCAGCCTTTTGAGTTAAAAATTGGAAAAAGTTGGAAGTTGTTTTGTGTTAGTGTTTAGCTTAAATGGATCAAGAAATGATTTAGTGATGATTTAGAGTAGTTACAAGGTGAACAAGAACATTAATTTTACAGTCGAACCTGTATTAAGTGGTCACCCGGCCTCGGGGAATGGCTAAGTGACTGCTTTTAAAGTGCTACTGCAATCAGAAAATCACTTGTCTTTTTTCTTCAAATTTTGAAAGTATGTTTGCTTTAACACCTGACTTGCGAAATTTCAAGCTGATTGCCTGATACGCTCGGTGAATTATGAAATGTTCCAGTCTGCCGATCGTCGTTTTTAACGATCCACCATTACTAACTTCAAAATCTTAAGAGAACTGGATTGAGGACGAAATGACGTAAAAAGCTCACAAGAGTAAGAATGCAGTACAGTGTGTAAACCTGGCTGATTTAGTATGCAGCACAGGAATTTAGAGCTTTGAGACTCAAACTCGTGTTTTGCATACTTAATAACCTGCATTCACTAATCGGTCAGTTACGAATGTGAGTAATGGTGGACCGTTAAATTAAAAAGTTACACTCAAAGTAAAGAGTCTTCTGCTTGAAATTAAAGCTTGAAATTTCACGAGTCGGGTGTTAAGCAAACACACTTTCGAAATTTGAAGAAAAAAGACAGTCAACTGATTTGCTGATCGTAGTAGCACTTTAATGTACAGTTTATCCATAAAGATGCTTACAAAAATCACTTACTCGGATAAGAACTCCTGCTATAATAAAATGATATGATAAAGCACAACATATAGAGTTAAAAATAATAATAATAATAATTATTGTCTGCTTTTATTTTGTCTTTGTTGTCACTGCTGTTGTTGCTGCTGATGATGTGTTGTTCTTTTCTTTTGTTTTTGTTTTTGTTTTGTTTGTTGTTGTTGGTTGTTTGATATGTATGTTTTTTTGTTTGTTTTTCTTTTGCTAAGCTTGTCCTGTTTAGATTTCTTGCTTGGTTCAGTATATCTCTAACATACCTTAATTTATATACATGTAATTTTCTCCTGTGCATTAGTCCTAGGCTCTACAAACATTTCCTACTATATCCCAATAAAGCTCAGTGTCATTTCTTTGTTTACTTAAAAGTAGGTGGTGGTCAACTAGAAAGCCTTCGCTACTTTGACCACCACACACATTTTATAACCTGTACTGTAATTATTTTATCTTGTAATCATCTGTTGTAACTATACTTTTCTTTCTATGTTAATTTTATGTAAATAGTGTGAAATAAATGAACCATGAACCATAGCATGAAAACAGACCAACAAAACAGTCAGATGTCAAGTTCCTACAGTCAGTATTGTAGGTCTTTAGAAAACGACATTATAGTATATAGAAGAATCTTAAGAAAATACAAGACATTTTTGATTTTAAAAGACATGTTTTGACCTGTAGTTCTTCTGTCATCTTCAGTTTAAATTACACAAAGTAAAAAGTTGAATTTAGAGTGTAAGGAGTATGCTAATTAGATATACATTACAGAAATGCGCCCATTGAAAAACGTCACACGGGAAAATGCAAATAAGCGAGAAAAAAGACAGAGAACATGCGTAACTTCAGGCAGGCCTTTCAATCTTACTGTCAATCATGTAATCCCCTGTGTACGTCGATTCCATGAGTATTGTTCTTGCTCAGACTACCGAAATGTAGCACTTTTCCCGGGAGGTCATCGAAGAAGAATACAGCCGTAATTAGAAGGGTTATTGCAGTTACACTATATTATTTAAAGGTCGGTCAGTTGTAAAATTTAGTTCCCGTTAAGCTGTCTGGTTTTGAATTCGTTTGAATGTTGAATACACATACAATTACTTTCTTTTCAATGTGTTCAAAATGATTCAACACATGGAAATGTGGCAGAATTACAGCTGTGAAAGCTGATTTAGGCTTCAGTTTGTATGCATAACACTCAGGTAATTCTAAAGTTCTAAAACAACTTACTTTTAACTTGTCCAAATCAAAAGGTAGTGACTTGTGTAATTTCACCGTATTTTCACCCTGAACGCAAATTGATCGATGTAATCTGAGCTAAGCGAAAGCGTGAGCGATGATGGCTTCTGATGGGACAATCAGTTTTGCAAAGAAGCCAAAAAAAACATTGCAGCGATAGATATATTTTTATCTCTTCATTGCTGTTAGTTACAGAAAAACCTTTTTGGTAAGCTAGTCTATTTAGTGCGGAAAACCAAAGTCTGCAGGCTGAAAGCACGCAAGCACGCACTTGTTTCCAACATTTACAACTTCAGCAGACAAACGACAATCGGCAGACTGGAACATTTCATAATTCACTGAGCGTGTCAGGCAATCAGCGATTGCAAAGCACCAAAATTGCTTAGAACACAAATTCACCAACTCTCCACGTGAATCAGATTCTACTCAAAACAACAAGGAAAAGTTTCACTTAGAAACACGGACATTGTGCCTGCAAAGCATCATGGGTACCCCACTTTTCCTGGGCGACGCTTTTCAATGGGCGTGATTCTGTAATGACAACAAAAGGAAACTCAACTTTGTACTTATTTTATGCCATCTATCAATGTTCGGATGCTAGCAATATACGGAATATTAATGTACCATACTTAAAATTCACCATCATTTTTACAGTGTAATACAGCATGTGTCTTCATACTCTTCTCAATACACTGTTTGTTGTTGCTCTTTTTGTTTCTTTCAGCTGATGGCAAAGAAGTTAAAAGGAGTCCTTGCTTACACAGCAGTTTTACAGATCAGTGGAAATTTGGAGATAAAAGTTTAGGCGTTGGGTATGTATGGTGCTGTTTTTGCACACCAAGTGTCATGTCATGGATGTACAGTCTCGATGAAATTTGGAAGTATAGGGGTATAGAGTTAACATTCAACAATATTTTGAACCTAAAATTGACTCTGATTGTTGTCTATGTGGTCAATTAAACTTGGGATTAAGAAAAAAATCTGAGTCCATTGCAGAAATCAAGAAAAGTTTATCTTGAGTCACCTTGTCTCTTCTAGTGGGCTTAGTAGCTATGGATTGAGTAGTTGTATGGAGCACGCCAGGAAATTTATTCTTCAAGCAAATGTTCACAAACCAGGTAAAATTTTTTATTTTATTTTATTGTTGATTCTATATATCATGTGAATACAAGTTGTTAAGTATCAACAGCTTTGGGAGAAAAAAACAAAAAAAAAACAAACAAACAAAAACAAAACAAAACAAAAAACACCAAAAAGCACTATGTTTGTTTCTAGCTCCAATTTGGGAGCTCCCCTCTTCCTCTGGCAAATGTCTTCCAGACAGAAGAATGACTTCCATTGTTACTTAATCAATTTTATTAATTTTTGCCAATGTTTGTGTGGGCTATAATTTGCTGCTAGGTTGCATTGGTGATACTCATTCAAAACATCTCTCAAATCCCTCACTATCTTGATCTGAAACTAGTTTCCCTTGGCCAGATTTCTCACTTGAACTCCCGTTAATTTGAACAATTTTTGGTTTCCATTGTGTACTGTAGTTGCTTCCTGCCGATTGCAGATATCAAGTGGGATACTAAGCTATTGCCTCTTGCCACCTAACTTGCTGTAATCTTGTTAGTACATAACAGACAGTTTTTTCAGGCTTTATTTCATTACTTCTTAAGTAGTGTTCATAACTGCAATGATCAATCACATATAATATTTGAGTTCTTCTTTCTGCCTTACATCAGCTGGTATTGACTCCATAGAGATGTACGCTTTCTCTTACTACTATGACCTAGCTGTGGAATTGGGGTTAATTGGTAAGTTTGTTAGTTGATGGTGTGTTATCTTGAAACTGGATATTAAATACTAAGACCAGTGATGATGATGGTGATGAGTACCATGACGATGTCAATGACGACAAGGATGATGATGACGATGACGATGACAATGGTGATTTATTGATGGTTATGGTGTAGTGGCGATGGTGATGCCGATGCCGATGCCGATGCCAGTTGTCATGGTGATGACAATGACTATGGTGGTGGTGGTAGTGGTGCTGGTTATAGTGATAGTGGCAATGGTGATGGTGATAGATGATGACGATGACGATGACAGTGGTGATGGTGATGGCAATGGTGATCGTGATGGTGATCGTGATGGCACTGATGATCGTGATAGTGACAATGCTTTGCTGATGCTGAGCCCACTGTAAATTACTTGTGACAAGACAAGGTCACTTTGGGTGATCATACTGAAATTTTCACATTTTGCCATAAAACCAAATTGCTTATTTTTTCAAAGGTTAACACACTGGGGCTTAGCCTCTGAAAAGGGAGTTCCTCAGCTAACAACCCATTAAATGGTCTGTAGTTAACTGAGCCTTACACTGTGCATTGCAGATAAAGTGAATGGTGGTACAATTACTGTAGGAGAATTCACTCATGGGGCAGAAGATGGTATGTGAAATACAAAAGGCCTCGTTCTGTTCTTTTATTTAAGCTTCTTTTATCAGTTTGTTTGGATTTATTAAAAACAATTCACTTCCCAGAAGCTTGAGTTAGTCATATGATTGTTCAATCCTAGGCAGTTTGTGTCTCTGAAGTGCTCTTGACTAGCATTCTTTCAATACAGTAACTATAATTTTGTCTTTGTTTATTTTTAATAGGTTGTTCCAAGGAATCTCAGTCTTCACCATATCTCTGCTTGGATACTACGTTTATAGTAGCATTATTAAAAGAAGGGTTTGGATTCTCAGACAACAGAAAATTAACAGTGAGTATAAGGCACTTAGTGTACCCAATAACAACAACAACAACGTTTATTTGTATGCTACAGTTTACAAATTTACAAATGTTAGGGTATACATGTTAATGTTAAGTTATGCATACATACAGTAACAGGTCACTCAAAATAACTTTAAAGCTAAACTAGTTGGGTGACCACCATATATAAATATTTGTTAAAATAAACCTGCAGCATGTAGTGTACAATCTGGCATGGTTTTACTTGGGAAAATTTGACAATGAGCAACATATTCTTTCAGTCTGGCTTTGATTTCATCATTATCCCAAAGGCTGGAAAGTTGAAAGAGAGGAAATGGGTCCAAGCTCTCTGAAAGTGGGGCTGTTTTACCAATGAAAGCAGCTGTGTTTCTGGGCAGGAGGAAGGGGGATAGTGTTATACCAATTTGCAGGAAATAAGAAAAAAAGGCAGAACATGTTCCCCATAATGTACCCGAAATTGAAGGAAGCGTAGTATACTGTATACCAAATACCTGTATGTCAGTTGCAAGAAATTCTGTACCTGATTAAAAAACCCCTACTATTTTGATTGTTTTAATAAATGGGTGGAGGAAAAAGTTCTTTGCCTAAATTTCTGCCCAAGGTATTTTTTAACATTATCCTAAACTTCTGCTTCTTTCCCATTCTTAACGGTGTTATGAATCAGTGCATGGCAAATGAAATTTTTTAAATTAGCAGGATATTTGTGGCCATGATTTTTTTCAATCATTAAAAACCCACGAAATTGATCACCATGGAAAATTTGGTGTTTAATTTGTGGGTTTTTAAAAGTTTATTAAAGTCAACAACAACAACCAAGCTACCAACCATTTTATTTTGCTACAAATATTAAGTATGATAGCTGAGTTAATCTTTTGTCTCACGATTGAGTCACAAAGATGTGGATCGTGACGTTTCGACCACTATACTGCTGGTCTCGACTGGCTACGTGTGAGTATAAGAAGCACCGTGGCTGGTGGTGATTGGTGCATTTCGATCCTCGCTTAGGCTGTTGTTGATTGGAGGATTTCGATCCTGGTCATTCAGACTAGAAATTGTTCCTTCAGTGGTCCGCTTTGGTACTGATTGGCTGTTGTGTTGTTTGATCGTGGGCATCCACGCTTCAGGAATTTCAATTCCACTGTCCCTGTTGATGTTGTTAGGGTGAAGTCTTATGTGAATAGCCTCTTTAACCTTACGGGTGTACCAATGCCTACGGGTGTACCTCTCATCGGTCCTTGTTTCCAACGGTTATCCGTTTTTGTTTGTAAAAAATCTTACGAAAACTAAGGGACGAACAACTACTAACGAACCTGAACCCGAAATTAAATCTGCTGTGGTTCTGCCATACATTGGAGGCTCTTCGCCGTTGCCTACAACAACAAGGCATACGGACTGTTTTCAGATCTGACACAACTCTTAGATCACACCTAGTGCGACCTAAGGACATTGTTGATCCAGTAAAACAAGACGGAGTAGTCTACAAGATTCCCTGCGAATGTGGTAAGGTTTATGTTGGAGAGACGGGAAGATCTATGCATGAACGGATTAAGGAACACGATAGAGACATACGGCTTGCTCAAACCCAATCCTCCGCCGTTTCAGAACATAGCAATGCGACCGGACATTATCCACTCTGGGACAAAGTTAAATTTATTCTTCGGAACGGAAACGAGTAGGGGCATGGGAACTATATGGAAGTGTGGGCACTGGGCTTGTTGTTTGGGTGGACAGCGCGCGGAAATCAAAATGGCGGAGTGCCAGGGTAAGAATGCCAAAAGTTTTTCAGTTCTGCTATGCGAAGACGACATTCCTCGATCTAAACTTCCTCGCGAAAAACCAGAGGAGTGCAATGTCCAGCAACTTAAGAGATGGCTGATATGTAGAGGAGCTTGTACTTCTGGGAAAAAGCAGCAACTTATTGCAAGGTTTGTATTGAAAATGTACAGCGTACTCCGCAGCGTAGTACACTAGAGTACACGGATAACACTTCACGAAAAATGAAATTTCAAGAAAGAATGTTTTCTTTCCTCTTTAAATCGTTAGGGTTAGGGACCCAGATGGCGGCATTCATCTTGCTCGTAAAAGGGCAGAACTAGGAGTCATCGAAGAAGTTGAACCTGAACTGAAAACTACTTTTCCGACTGAAGGCTTCAGTGAGAAGATGGAAGGGCTTCCAGAAATAACCTTTAAAACTGTCTGGTCATATATGGTGGCAAGCATGGAGGCAAAACGACAGTTATCGACTGCTAAACCTCTAGTAAAACGCTATAATTTTTATAAATCAGGTCATGTGTTAACTGTCAAATGTTGCACGAAACCAGACACCATGAGTTCCTTTGTTAAGTCTCAAGTGTTACCATCAATGAAGAAGACATCAGCGTATTCTTACTACATTATACTGAGAAAAAATGGCTTCGTTCAGAGAGCATTTTGTGGTTGCCCAGCTGGCATTGATGGGCGCTGTAATCATGTGGCAGCTACCTTGTTTTGTCTTGAAGAGTTTTGTAAGACTAGAGTCCAACAAGAATCGTGTACTTCAAAAGAATGTCAGTGGAATATTCCAAGGAAAAGGAAGGGTGATGTTGTAGGCATTTCAGAGATGAAATTTGAAAAGCATGAATATGGTAAGAAAAAGGCAAAAAGATCTCCATCAATACCACCTAACCATGATGTAAGAGCTCAACACCAGAGAAATGCCAGCAGCACCAAAATATACAACGTTCTTTCAAAAGTTAGAGCATTTAAAGAAAAGACAGAAAAGACTCTGGGCCTTAGTCACACATTACAGAAAGACACTATAGAAAGTCTAAGAAGAGCTGTGGATCTGGATCACTGTTATTCCTTACCCATGCCCAGAGAGAATGGAATGCAAGAAACAATACAGAAAGAGTCAAAGGACGTTGAATGTATATCCCCCATCAAGGTCCATCCTGTTTCACTTTCAGAAATGGAATCTCGCTGTGAAAGGATAAAACAGAATTTAGCTGTTTCTGATGAAGACATAACAAGAATTGAGGCTGAGACAAGAAACCAATCTGTGGATGACGCATGGTTTAAGCACAGAAAGTACAGAATTACAGCCTCCAAAGCTTATCGAAGGATGTGCTGTACTCAAAGACTCCACATCACCATCAAAGGCAATTCAAGAAGTGTTTAGGGAGCAGGGTTGGCGCAGTGGTGAGAGCGCTCGCCTTCCACCAATGTGTCCCGGGTTCGATTCCCGGACTCGGCGTCATAAGTGGGCTGAGTTTGTTGGTTCTCTACTCTGCTCCGAGAGGTTTTTCTCCGGGTACTCCGGTTTTCCCCTCCCCCAAAAACCAACATTTGATTTGATTTGATTTGATTTAATTTGATTTATCAGGGCCACAAGTTTATTAGCCTGTGGCTATTACGTGCTACCCTGGATAAATAAAGTCTTTATTATTATTATATATTATATTATTATTATATATTATAAGTGCTGGGCTACAACACTGTCCATGCTACCAAACAAATGAAAGAGGGGCTTAGGCAGGAACAAGCGATCATGGATAAATACATAAGGGAAAAAAACAAAAATTGCAATTCAAATGTCACAGTGGAAAGATGTGGCTTTTTTGTTAGCAAGACACATAGTTTTCTTGGAGCCAGTCCAGATGGCATAGTCTGTGATCCTGAAGCAAATGGAGAGACAACAGGTCTCATAGTGATGAAATACATACAAACACTGGATTCAGAAACCCTTGAGGATGCCCTTCTAAGAAAGGGAATTTGTGTCTTGAAGGAAAACAATATCACAGTGAACACCAAGCACAAATATTACTTTCAGATTCATCAACAGATGTTTGTGACTGGAAAGAAATGGGAGGACTTTGTGGTGCAAGGTTCTAACAGTGATGGTATTTACATTGAAAGAGTAAAGTTTGATTCAAACTTTTAGAATGATATTCTTCCTAAGCTAGAGCTATTTTTCGACAATCACATTCTCCCAGAGATTGCATATCCTACCATCAAATACCATCTGCCAAGTCATGGCTAGCTTTATGTAGTACTCAAGTTGCCTAACGTTCTTAGAGAGAGAGCTTACAGATGAACACAATATCCATGATAGAACAATACTTGTGACTTAAAAAGATGTTTGCTGGGTGGAAACAAAGTCTTTGACATTTTTTAAATGTAATTGTTGTAGGTTGAAATGAAATTCAGGTTGAAATGATTTCAACTTTGTTTGTTTCTTTGAGATTTACGATTGTTTGCAATGAGTTAAAGACAAAGGAAATTTAAAAACAAACTAAGCTTAAAAATTATTTTAACCTACAACATAATCAATAAACTGTTTTTTTTCCTGGCAAAGATAATTTTTTATTACTGTTTTAGTTAAAAGAGGAGAGCACCTTGATAGTTACTGCTTGAAAGTTTCAGTTCCTTTTTTAAATGTTATTCTGAATATCAATAAAATTTTAGTAAATAACAGTTAAGTCAGAGTCAACTACAGTGTAAAAGGTTACATCTAATCTGGCTTGTCTTTAAACTGTTCAATATCAAAATGCGCATTTTCCATTTCTCGTTTCAATGCTGCAATTTCCAAAGTCAATTCACTGATTGTAACCTCCATTTTAGAAATTTGCTGTCTTAACGATTTAGTCATTTCAGTTTCATCAAACATGATTCTGTTTGGGTACCAACATGGTAAACTTACTTTGGGGATTTAGTTCTTTTTCACTAGCCTTGCTGTTTGAAGCTTGAGCGTTGTTTGAATTGTTTTCTTCAGGCTGGCCAATTTCTTGTGTTAGTTGCTGCAACTGCTCCTGCTTCTGTTTCTTCCCCACGGTATTTCCCGCTTGATCAACACTTTTTCTCTTAACCCATTGACTACCGCAGGTTTTTACATTTTCGGAGTGATTTTCCACCTATAAACGATGAATAGCAATTCGTGACTCTTTATTTGAACTACCAGGGAAAAGCGGTGCTGTCCTAAGCCACTGGAGGCTCAAGGTTTCTGAAAACGTCATTTTGACGTAGCTATTTTTTATCCGTGAAGCGACAACAATGGCCCAAGTTCGGTTTGCTTGCGATTTTTGCTAAATTTGCAGCCATTTTTCATCTTTAGCGGCTGCCTGATGAGCATCATTAAGCGTGACGGTAGCTAAGAGTCCACTTTCTCAAAGAATCGAGCAAGGTGATGTACTTTGTTGTTGAATTTGGCTTGTTACTCGACGAACTGGGAATTTGGCCGGTCGAACACTTAGTACCTTTGGGACTCGACTATTGATGAATTTCTCGACCTACTGCCACATATTTTGGAATTTCTATGTACTGAAGATGACCACGAGCAGGAAATTTTGGCAGTAGGTTGGAGTGGCTGTAGACTTAGTTTATATGTGAAAGAATTGGGGGAAGGAACGGGCGCTGTCAAAAATTCTCATTAGTTCCCAGCATGTAATGCGCTCAAGATGTTGAAAATGTCGGGAAGGCCCGAATGCACTGGAACAAAAGGCTGTATCTACGCTCGGGAGAAGAATATGAACAAAAAAAGTCATTTATAAGCTAGAAAAAGGACTGAATTTCGTTATGATGATAAACATCAAGGCAAAAAGGGACATTTTTGTTGTTTCTCTTTGACGTTAAAAACGGCCAGTTTCGTTCTTGTCCAAACTCAAAAGGCCATATTTGGTAAAATTTGCTACGTTTCTTGCATTTATTGGATATCCAAATTTAAAGGGCATTCCATTTCGTGCGAGGGAATTCCCTCCTTCAAAGTGCTGAGAACAAATTCTTGTATTGTCGCTGTTTATCTTTAAACTTGTATTCCGCAAGAGCCTTTTATACTCTTTGCGAGTGACAGGGTTTTGAGGAATTCTGTAATATCGTAGACCTGGATTGTTTCTAAAATTGTTCAGACAGTTCGGAACACAGCAATTCACTTTTTTTCCCAAACTTTTTTTTTTTTGCTCGGGATAAATTAACTTGATGAATCAATCCTCGTTCCTGCAGTACTTGCAGTTCATTTTCGCGCACTGTCCACCCAAACAACAAGCCCAGTCCCCACACTTCCAAATAGTTCCCATGCCCCTGCTTGTTTCCGTTCCGGAGAATTGACCGAGACCCACAATGGTACACCCGTAGGGTTAAAAGAGGCTATTCACATAAGACTTCACCCTAACAACATCAACAGGGACAGTGGAATTGAAATTCCTGAAGCGTGGATGCCCACGATCAAACAACACAACAGCCGATCAGTACCAAAGCGGACCGCTGAGGGAACAATTTCTAGTCTGAATGACAAGGATCGAAATCCTCCAATCAACAACAGCCTAAGCGAGGATCGAAACGCACCAATCACCACCAGCCATGGTGCTTCTTATACTCACACGTAGCCAGTCGACACCATTGCCTGATGAAGACCAGCAGTATAGCGGTCGAAACGTCGCAATCCACATCTTTGTGACTCAATCGTGAGACAAAAGATTAACTCAGCTATCATTTGACATCACGATGACGAACACCTTTCATAATAAATATTAAGTACATAAAAAAACTCTTTTAATAAGGTTAAAAAAATACTCAGAATAGCTTAACTCAATGAGCTGAGTGGTCACAAAAATCCCAATATGTGTGCCATTAATTAAATTTAATGAAGCTTTTTTGCCAATATTTCATCTTTTGTTCATAAGAAGGTAATTTTCATGTAATCATTTTTTGTGTTTTTTTCATGGTAGATTGGAGAAAACCCACGAAAACTCCTTAATTGTATTAAGCACTGAACTTTCCTTGAAAAACTCTCGGAAATGCCATTGAATTGCATGGAAAAGTTTTGAGTTCATACTGATACTAGCTCTGTACTTTCTTGGCACTTAAATAATTATAAGTCCTGTTGGTTGTTCAGTTTCATTAATGTTGTATTTTCATGTTGTCTTATTTGCAGCTTAAAAGGAAAATACGCGATATCGAAATTAGTTGGGCATTAGGTGCAACCTTGGATCTGTTTAACAAGATGACGTAACATTTAACTAACAAACCCCTTCGGGTGTCTGGTGCATTGGAGAATGTTGTCCAGGGCTACTCTGCTTGCGTAGCAACTACAAAGCCAGCATTTCATTTGTTCTATTTTTATCTTTCTTTGTTCGCGGGAAAAGTGAGGCAAGAGCAACAAATGGGTGGGGGGAGGGGGGGGGGGTGTCTTTTTTCTCCTCTCCTCCTCAATTTTTGCTCTCATCCCAGTTTTTGAGCGGTGAAATAACGAAAAATCGTCTGTAACACCGGACAGAAAAGCTTGCTACACAGGCTTACGACAATGTCCAGTTTTGAGGACAATCTATTAGGTTGAGGGTATTATTCCCTGATATGCCAGCATGTCATAAACAGACTTATTTATTTTGTGATCTTCCATAATGTTCTAAAATGTAAAACATGGGCATGTCATTGGTCATTGCGAAATGAGAAATGGTCGCAATGCCCACGTTATAATTGGAGATAAATAACTGCCACCTGACTAGATTTTAACTTTATTTATATGGGATAAGAATAATAATACCGCTTTATAGGGGTGACACAATCACTGGTAGCCCAGTAGTTTCCATGGTGGCCCACAAATAATGATAGAAACAAATAATGCAAATAAACTCAACATGAGAAGAATCCCAACTGGCCGAAGGCAAACCAGTTGGCTTTTTACAAGGATGACTGAGGACTTGAACCAGGGACTACCTAGAACAAGACCAGCCAGCAGCCAGAGCTGGATTTGAACCCGGGGCAACCACATTGAAATCCATCACCCTAACCACTCAGTCATCCTGCCCCCTATATATAACTAATACAGATAACTTCTTATAAAAGGTTGTGAATAGATAGCCTTAATATTTGGACAAAAGTTTGGTACCACTGTGCACAAAATCCATCAGAGAGATTGTTTTGAAATCGGTTAGGTGTTTAATTGGATGATGTTCTATTAATATCTCCAGTTTCCAGCTTTGAAAAATAATTAGCTCTTTCTGAAGTATGTCATATCATCAATTAGCTGATTATTGGGCTCCAAGTAAGAGAAGGATCTCAGATCAAAAATCCTAGTGTAGTTGCCCACTGGACCTGACCAATCATGATAATGATAATGATAAGGGTAAAGGTAACAAGTAGAAGGAGAATGATATTTAATGAGGGAACCCAACTCGGCAAGGCCAGTCTCAATGAAACATCAGAAGTTTTGGAGACTTATAATAGTGAAACTATGGCTTTTACGTCAAGTACCATACACAGATGACGTAAAACAAAAGAACAACAATACAAAACAATATCTCATCAGAATTTTTAACCACTAAGGCACTGACAGAACATGATGTTTTCTGTGTTTTATGTCATCTGTGTCTGGTACATGAAGTAAGAACTGACTGGAACACTGTGTGAAGTTACTGACTGAGATTTTAAGTGGCTAGTGTGCTGTTTCATATTTTGAACCCCTTTGATTTTACTCATGTTACCCTTGGCTAATTAAATTAATAATTGTTTGCAGCAAATGGGCAGTTACACATTTGTCCCACTGTGAAAAAGGTGCCTTCTGACTGCTTGTCTTTCCTAAAATGTGGTATTTTCATTGTGTTGATCTTGCATTTCCTTGGTGAAACAATTTTATTTTTCCTGAAAACTGAAAACAAAATCATCTCCATGTTAGTGGATCTCAGTATGCTGTGGTAACAACTTATGAAAGACCAGCAGTCAAGGATTGTTTTCCCTAAAACCATGCAAACAGCATCACTGTGACAATGATATTCAGTTAATGGAAACAAGGTTTGACCTGACATTGTTTCGATGCACACTTGTGTCAGCTTTGAGTGAATGTGAGGCTGGAGTGGTATTTTTAATGGCAATGTCACTGCTTTTCATATGTTAATCCATATTGTTATGGTGGCTATTTGACATTTATATTATAAATTTCTAAATAAATGTATTTTTCTCTCAATAAATTCATTTATCTGAACTGTCCTTGCCATCTTTCTATGCTAACCCCCTGCAATATAAAAAATGTCATACTCACTGTGCACCAAACAACCAAGTTATAAAAAGAGACTTACCATGGGGAAGGAGGGGTACGAGTCCCTCTCACCCCTCTCCTCTACTCCCTCTGAAATGCCCAAGGGAGGGGGTAGGAGGGAGGGATGCGAGTCCCTCTCACCCCTCTCCTCTACTCCCTCTGAAATGCACAAGGGAGGGGGTAGGAGGGAGGGTTGCGGGTAGGATGTTACCCAGACAACAGTCTTGTGAGGCATGTGTTGACCACACTCTTTGTAGAGTTGCTGGCTGTTTATTCTTCCTTTTTTTGGTTGTTTTTTGTGTTCTTTATTCATTCTCTCTTTTTTCTTAATTGAGTAAGTTAACAGTTATAAATTTATTTAAAGTAACAGTTTGCTTTACAACTTTTGTTTGACGTTTTGGCACATGTCCTTGAGAAATCTGAGAAAAGAATGGATGTCGAAAATTCTTCTTTCGTATAAACCTACGCCTTCAGAAGTGACATTATTTATAAAGGAAATGTGAAAAAATACGAAAGAAGAACTATTTTCGACATGCGTTGTTTTGTTATGGTTGTCAGGGCAGTGTACCTTTTCTTTCTATTTAAGTTAGACTACATTTCTTTGAGAAATAATTCTAGAGACAATTATAATTGTTTCCAAATTTATCAAAAAGTGAAATTGTTTATTATGAAAGAATGGAATATATTACTTTATTGCTAAAATCTGCTTACTTCTGCATGAACAGGAGTCAAAATTAAATCGCTAAAAATGAATGGGAATCTTGGAAATATACACAGCTTGTCATATCTTTTATTGTTGTCTCCTTTGCCGCCCTTGATTTATTTGAACCTGCGCATGCAATCTCGAATCCTCATGCTGTAGTTTTAATTTCTATTTGTTTGTTTTGCTTAGGTTTTAGCAACTGAATTTTTTTTAGCATAGTCCAGGAAGAAATTGATATTGTTAGCAATTTAGGTTTCTCATGGGAAAATGTTATTGATTTCCTCAGATGGCGAACTGACAGAATTTTCTGGGAAAACAATGAACTAAATTTGAGTACAAGAGAAACACTGTGTTTGCCGATTTCTTTACTTCTTTAAAATTCCTACTGAAAATATAATCACCATGTTGTATTTTTGGTCCAGTATTCTTTAATTACTCAAGAGATCATTAGCCATCGGTTTTTGGTTTCGTCTTACATGTACCTATTTTCTGATTAGAAAGTGTGTTTGGAATAGAAGCTCTTCCTACTGTCTTAAAGACGTGCGAGACAAATTTGCAATTAATTTTTCCACTGAATAGCAACATATCTGTTGTGATTAAGTTTTTGGATGTAAGATCTTACTATCTGTGCTAAATGTTAGTGTTATGTTTTGGCCCATTCTAGAAGGCTGTAACTGGAAAAGAATATTATCTTATACGATTATCAAATTTCTCAAGCATTCCAAAAACACTCTTTTCCTTTTACTCTACCAAGCTGAAAATCATACAAAATACGTTTCATCTTTTGCTGCTTAATCTCAACACGTAGAAATTACCAAATTTTGCCTTTATTGAACGTCTTATTACCCGGGCTGCGCGCGTCTCGCGCGGCGCCCGGGTCTTAAACTACCGACGATTATTCTTTTTCGTCGTCGAGTATCATCCACAAATGGCACTTCCGGCGTTTCTGCGCAAGCGCTAACTATTTTTAACAACAGTGATGCGTGTTGTCACGTACGGGAAAATGTCGATTCATCTTGTGGCTTTTGAAGTCTGAACAAACAATATGTTAAGAGAAGTGTCTATGCGAATGTTTGGAAGTTCAACGGCGAGAAGAAAGCTTTTAACATGAGTAAACTTAATGGCAGATGGACTGCTTCAGGAGATTGCGAGTAGTCTCTAATTTTGGCGACGGATTTTGGGGCCACTTGCGCGCGCGAAGTTGCGAGGAGACGCGACGCGAGGGTAGCGCCAAAAATTAGAGACTACAGACAAAGGGAGTTTGACCTTTCCCGGCCGAGTGATTCGGAAGTGTAAATCTCATATCAACAGCAAGAATGATGCCTGTTGTCACGTATTGGAAAACGTCGATTCACCTTGTGTCTTTGAAGTCTGAACAACTAATATGTTAAGAGAAGTGTCTATACGAATGTGAAAGTAATAAGCAAAGGACCGCCAACGATAATGCTGTAAAACGTAGGATCTACAAGAGATCTAATCAGCCAAAAAATAAATCGAATATACATGTAACAAGCAAGGCTGATACTACGTGAAAAGAGTTGACTTTGCGAGACACCAACATGACCGAGACTCGATAAAGTAGGGCTGCAACCATGGACAGCTGTTTCGTCCTTATTGGGACTCATCGGCATGGTGTAGCAGATTTAAAAGACGCCAGCTCAATGCGAGCGCCAATAAATTGCACAATAAACCCGTTCACGATATCAAGTTCCGTACCTTGGACTCTCTTGCCATCCGATCCACGCGTTGCCACACCACGTAGCCCGGATAGCAAGGAATCCAAGTGTCACGATGGCGTCTCGCAAAGAAAAATGTAGATTGGCCAATACCAATCTTAACATTAAAACACATGGACAAAACCATGGTTTTGTCCATGTGTTTTAATGTTAAGATTGGTATTGGCCAATCTACATTTTTCTTTGCGAGACGCCATCGTGACACTTGGATTCCTTGCTATCCGGGCTACGTGGTGTGGCAACGCGTGGATCGGATGGCAAGAGAGTCCAAGGTACGGAACTTGATATCGTGAACGGGTTTATTGTGCAATTTATTGGCGCTCGCATTGAGCTGGCGTCTTTTAAATCTGCTACACCATGCCGATGAGTCCCAATAAGGACGAAACAGCTGTCCATGGTTGCAGCCCTACTTTATCGAGTCTCGGTCATGTTGGTGTCTCGCAAAGTCAACTCTTTTCACGTAGTATCAGCCTTGCTTGTTACATGTCTATACGAATGTTTGCAAGTTCAACAGCGAGAAGAAAGCTTTTAACATGACCAAAATTTAACTCCAGATGGATTGCCGCCGTGTTCCCCGTATCGGGTGTCTGGAGAACTCAGACCTAGAAAACTCAGACCTCAGACCTAGAAAACTCAGCCCCCCCCCCCCGCCACCCCCCTCCCCCCCCCAAGTCTGGAAAACTCAGACCCCCTCAAAACTATGCAAATTTTCAAAGTCAAATAAACGTGGACAAAATAAATTATCGCCGTTCAGTGCGCTGAAATGTTACACCGTCTATTTATCGCAGATAACAAACACTTCACGTTATTATAATCGGCTCCGGAGCACGAGACCTAGAATACTCAGACCCCCCACCCCAAACTGGAAAACTCAGACCCCCTCACAACTATACAAATTTTCAAAGTGAAATAAACGTGGGCAAAATGAATTATCGCCGTTTATGAGGGGTTTGAGTTTTTACAGTTTGGGGGGGGGGTGGGTCTGAGTTTTCTAGGTCTTGTGCTTGGGAGCCGATTATAATAACATGAGACAAAGGAGAAGTGTTTGTAAACAGTTTCACTCTGCTAATTAATTTTCTACTCACATTTCACCGAGACGTACTCCATTAACGTTTATGCGAAAAAATCCTACATCGTTCGATAAGCGTTTCCTTTCTCAAACAATTATCCATCGAAGCGAAAACAAGTGTGCTTAGTTTTTTTTTGGAATCAATACACTATTTTTATCACCTTGCAAAAGGATAAACCTCTGTGGCCTAAAGGTCACTGTTCTTGCCTGTGACACAGCTAACCCGGGTTTGATGTCTTTTAGCTTTTTTAGTGGTATATATCACGGGCTTTATTTTTCTGTTTCTCTTTTTCTTGTTCTTTTAGAAATATTTTTTACAAGTGTTATAATTGCTGTTCTCAATGGTTGAGCTGTATTTTAGAGGAATAAATGTTGATAGGGGTCTAAAGAAATAGACTCCAACACAAGCTAAACACAATGCGTCCGATGTAAGAAAGACAGACTTCCCTCTATTCTTTTGTTTAGCACTAAGTTAGGGATACAATACTGTTTTTTACAAGCCCGGGTTTAGGCTAATTGTAGCCTCTTGTTCTTAGTTACAGTTGTTCACAAGCGGCATGTTTTTTGCGTATTTTTTTTGTATAATATCACGGGCTTTATTTTTCTTTTCTCTTTTTCTTGTTCTTTTAGAAATATTTTTTACAAGTGTTAAATTGCTGTTCTCATTTGAGTGTATTTTAGAGGAAAAATGTTGATGGGTCTAAAGAAATAGCTCCAACACAAGCTAAACACAAGCGTCCATGTAAGAAAGACAGACTTCTCTATTCTTTGTACACTAAGTTAGGATACACTGTTTTTTAACCGGGTTTAGGCTAATTGTAGCCTCTTGTTCTAGTTACAGTTTTCACAAGCGGAGTTTTTTCGTATTTTTTTTGTATAATATCACGAATCTGTGGTTCATGTTAGTATTTTTTTTCTTAACCCATTGACTACCGGCTGTTTTTACATTTTCGGAGTGATTTTCCACCTATAAACGATGAATAGCAATTCGTGACTCTTTATTTGAACTACCAGGGAAAAGCGGTGCTGTCCTAAGCCACTGGAGGCTCAAGGTTTCTGAAAACGTCATTTTGACGTAGCTATTTTTTATCCGTGAAGCGACAACAATGGCCAAGTTCGGTTTGCTTGCGATTTTTGCTAAATTTGCAGCCATTTTTCATCTTTAGCGGCTGCCTGATGAGCATCATTAAGCGTGACGGTAGCTAAGAGTCCACTTTCTCAAAGAATCAGGAGTGCTCAACGACTTCTTTTTCTAAAAAGTATTCTTATCCGTCCACACAACAAATTGACACTAGAGCAGTCACACCTGATTAATAATTAACTTTCGTGGGAAAAAAAGGGCCGATCCTCAGTTCCAGCAAGCGTCAGTATCTAGGATTCTCAGCCAGCAAGGCAATTTACACAAAACTCAACTCCCAGCCAGGAGAGCTTTCAAACCTTTGTCTTTTACCAGCAAATCGGATTAAAAAAGATATTCGCCAGCCAGCAAGTGTGAGAAAAGTTCCCGGTTCCCAGCAAAACGGAAATTTAACTCTAACGTGATTTTAAAAAGTGGACTTTTAACGCTTGTAATTGAAGAATTCCCAATAACGTTATTTCTCTCTTTTCCAACCTTGACAAAGCCAGTCTCAAGGCAAATAGACTGTCATGGTACACTCAGCTGTATAAATTGGTAGATGCCACTACAGTAACGTTTATAATTACAAAGAAAAGGCCTTACTTGTCATTAAATCCTGACAATGAACATCCTCCTCCCTTCGCCGCCAGAGACCTCTGCTCGCAGGGAACCTCCTCCTTGGTGAAGCACGTACTCTGCAAATTTACCCCTTCACAGCGCCTCTCCTTGTGATACATCTGTAAACCCTAATCTCTTCACGATGGTTCTCCTTTAGGTCGTCTTTCTTAATTTCTACGTTTGTATAATAACAGCAAGCAAGCAGCAAGTATCCACCCAAAGGCAAGCTTAATTTTCATATTTTCAGGTATCGTCTGGAAATGGCGAAGCCATTTCAGATGCTGTTTGAAAGTATTGATCTCTAAGAATGCTGCAAACGATTTCTGTACACGGAAACTGTTGATTACAGCGACATTGCGCATATATATTCTAGTGAACAAAGGCCTTAAATTGTTCCTTTTGTTTTTTTATAAACATGCTGTAATACAACCTTATAATCATGGTACCGTATACTTTCTTATTTTGTCGTTTTTTCAAAACCTCCTGTAAATCTTTAGAAGCAATCTAAATGAGATACGAGTATATAGTATTTTAGTATATACTAAAACAGTGGATAGGGTTGAAGGAGCGCTCTGATTGGCTAGTCAAACTCCGAATATTTACCTTCGAGCAACTCGCTAGTGTCGTGCTCCCTCGTGCGAATTTCGAAAAAATGGCGTCCCGGTTTACATCCGTGACAAGCGAAGAAATCATCCAAATTAACAACGAAGCAGTCCCTTAAAACACAAACGAAGCGGCTAAATTTGGTTTGGCCGTGTTTAAAGGTAATGGTTTATGTTTTTAACCTGAAGTTTATCGATAAAAGCCAATGAGAAAGGTTTGTTTACAAATGCAAATTAATCTTGCGTAACCTCACTTGTTCACTTGAAAACCAAAGTTGAATGATATTTTTTTACAGAATGGTTTCAAATACAGAGAGAATTTGCAACTCCATTTGAAAAAATGTCGCCACCAGAACTAAACAAATGTCTTCAGAAATGTTATCTGTAGTACTAATAAATAGTACTAACAAATAAACAGGATCGAGTGCCACTAAAATTCGAAAATTTACTCCGTTTTAAAAGCGCCATACTCGGATTGCTTTATTCCATTGTTTGCATGTTTTTTCAGAATAATTGCTTTTGGTTTTGTTTGTACCACACTCAAATGAAACCACTCTAGCCTTAGCTTTTCCATTTGTGCATGTCCTACAACTTTCTTGCAGGTGCGTGTACATACTCTATAACTTCATTTTTCTTCAAAGGGCTGCGGATGGGGACGAATACAATTCCAAAGAAGTGTCAGTTTTACTTAGGATAACGGCCGGATTGTCTTGAAAACGTTACTGTTAGTTTATCTCACCCTATTTAGCTAACTTTATCCACTGAGCCATGTTTGAACTACTTGCGAGTAACTTTCATCAAGTACTGCCCAGTTCAGTTCAGTTAGGTTCAGCTGTAATTTCCACACAAACACATCACATCCACACGAGTGTAGAGTTTTGCAAGATCTTAAAGACGTCACAAACAAACCCAGACATGAAGTGTAGAGTTTTGCAAGATCTTAAGACGTCACAAACACATCCACACGAGTGTAGAGTTTTGCAAGATCTTAAAGACGTCACAAACACATCCACAGAAGACATGAAGTGTAGAGTTTTGCAAGATCTTAAGACGTCACAAACACATCCACACGAATGTAGAGTTTTGCAAGATCTTAAAGACGTCACAAACACATCCACAGAAGGCAAGAAGTGTAGAGTTTTGCAAGATCGTAAGACGTCACAAACACATCCACACGAGTGTAGTTTTGCAAGATCAGACGTCACAAACACATCCACAGAAGACATGAAGTGTAGAGTTTTGCAAGATCTTAAGACGTCACAAACACATCCACACGAGTGTAGAGTTTTGCAAGATCTTAAAGACGTCACAAACACATCCACAGAAGGCAAGAAGTGTGAGAGTTTTGCAAGATCTTAAGACGTCACAAACACATCCACACGAATGTAGAGTTTTGCAAGATCTTAAAGACGTCACAAACACATCCACAGAAGGCAAGAAGTGTAGAGTTTTGCAAGATCGTAAGACGTCACCAACACATCCACACAAGTGTAGAGTTTTAGCAAGATCTTAAAGACGTCACAAACACATCCACAGAAGGCAAGAAGTGTAGAGTTTTGCAAGATCTTAAGACGTCACAAACACATCCACACGAGTGTAGAGTTTTGCAAGATCTTAAAGACGTCACAAACACATCCACAGAAGGCAAGAAGTGTGAGAGTTTTCCAAACACATCCACACATCCACACGAAACACATCCACAGAAGGCAAGAAGTGTAGAGTTTTGCAAGATCGTAAGACGTCACAAACACATCCACACGAGTGTAGAGTTTAGCAAGATCTTAAAGACGTCACAAACACATCCACAGAAGGCAAGAAGTGTAGAGTTTTGCAAGATCTTAAGACGTCACAAACACATCCACACGAATGTAGAGTTTTGCAAGATCTTAAAGACGTCACAAACACATCCACAGAAGGCAAGAAGTGTAGAGTTTTGCAAGATCGTAAGACGTCACAAACACATCCACACGAGTGTAGAGTTTAGCAAGATCTTAAAGACGTCACAAACACATCCACAGAAGGTAAGAAATGTGGAGTTTTGCAAGATCTTAAGGCGTCACAAACACATCCACACGAGTGTAGAGTTTTGCAAGATCTTAAAGACGTCACAAAACACATCCACAGAAGGCAAGAAGTGTGAGAGTTTTCCAAGATCTTAAGACGTCACAAACACATCCACACGAATGTAGAGTTTTGCAAGATCTTAAAGACGTCACAAACACATCCACAGAAGGCAAGAAGTGTAGAGTTTTGCAAGATCGTAAGACGTCACCAACACATCCACACGAGTGTAGAGTTTTGCAAGATCTTAAAGACGTCACAAACACATCCACAGAAGGTAAGAAATGTGGAGTTTTGCAAGATCTTAAGGCGTCACAAACACATCCACACGAGTGTAGAGTTTTGCAAGATCTTAAAGACGTCACAAACACATCCACAGAAGGTAAAAAATGTGGAGTTTTGCAAGATCTTAAGGCGTCACAAACACATCCACACGAGTGTAGAGTTTTGCAAGATCTTAAAGACGTCACAAACACATCCACAGAAGACATGAAGTGTAGAGTTTTGCAAGATCTTAAGACGTCACAAACACATCCACACGAATGTAGAGTTTTGCAAGATCTTAAAGACGTCACAAACACATCCACAGAAGGCAAGAAGTGTAGAGTTTTCCAAGATCTTAAGACGTCACAAACACATCCACACGAATGTAGAGTTTTGCAAGATCTTAAAGACGTCACAAACACATCCACAGAAGGCAAGAAGTGAAGAGTTTTGCAAGGTGATGTACTTTGTTGTTGAATTTGGCTTGTTACTCGACGAACTGGGAATTTGGCCGGTCGAACACTTAGTACCTTTGGACTTTTATTTTATTTTTAATTTAATAATTATTATTTGGACTTTTATTTTATTTTTAATTTAATAATTATTGTAAGGCGCAGTTGAATATTTTTATAGAAACTGCGCGGTATAAATTTCAATAAATTTCAATTTCAATTTACCTTTGGGACTCGACTATTGATGAATTTCAGGACCTACCGCCACATATTTTGGAATTTCTGAGTACTGAAGGTGACCACAAGCAGGAATTTTTGGCAGTAGGTCAAAGTGGCTATGTGAAAGAATTGGGAGAAGGAACGGGTGCTGTCAAAAATTCTCGTTAGTTCCCAGCATGCAATGTGGTCTAGATGTTGAAAATGGCGGAAAGGCCCGAATGCACTGGAACAAAAGGCTGTATCTACGCTCGGGAGAAGAATATGAACAAAAAAAGTCATTCTAAGCTAGAGAAAGGACTGAATTTCGTTATGATGGTTGAAGTTTGGTTTTTCGGCGATGATTTCCTTAAAAAACATGAAGGCAAAAAGGGGCATTTTTGTCGTTTCTCTTTGACGTTAAAAACGGTCAGTTTCGTTCTTGTCCAAACTCAAAAGGCCATATTTGGTAAAAATCGCTACGTTTCTTGCATTTATTGGATATCCAAATTTAAAGGGCATTCCATTTCATGCTCACAACTAACAGTTAAGGCAATGTTCGTGCGATTGAGAAAGTTGCAATGTTTTGAAGCATGGGAGTTTTTTACGGCCGGTTTTGGCCGGCACGGGTGCCAATGGGTTAATTATAAAAATTATAATTTCCTCGATCGATTGTGATTGGTTTAAAAAATTCTATTTTCTACTAATTCACTTGCCAAGTTGTTATCAGACAGTTCAATAACCCAACCACATTCAAAGTTGTAGTTTAAATCAACCATACATTTTGATTGTAGTCAATTTCAAAGCGACATTATGCCATTACAAATCAGAATTCAGTCAATGAAAATGAACCGGCTATCGAGATCTGTGAAGATATTGCAGTATAGCCAATATGCCTAAAACATTTTCCCCATCCAAACACACAAGGTTGCTGAATTCGAAACTTTCCCCTTACATTTTGAGAATCACTAAATCCAGAGAATACCATTTCTTATAATTAAACATTTATCTGTTCTACTTGGTCTTCATTACAAGAAACTAATGTGATTGCAAAATTAAAGGAACAGCATCCCGATCCCGCGCATGCTTAAAGTTTGATTTGTTCATCCTGTCGTGAATTCAAAAGATGCAAGAAGAAAAACAGTTCATTCAAAAATCCGTTTGAATCGTGCTCACTTGAGTTCGATATTACCCTAAATCTTCTCAGAATTTTAGATTAATGATACATAGTTATTGTTGAGTTGCAATTTTCGTGCAATCAGGAATTTTGGGAATTGTTTTTGATGCCTTTGGCCAGAGGACGAGAGGAGGAAAAACGCTATGGCGCCCGGTCGAAGGCTTCTTTCTCCCGCCAACTTCCACAAAAGCTCAGTGAAAGGAATAAGTAGAAATGGAACCAGCAGCATAGCAGAATATATACAAAAATAGAGCAATCCATGAGACATGAAAACGTCTAAAAGAATGGTGGCCTCCCGCTTGCTTTTGAATGGTTTTATTGCTTGCTTCTGATTGGCTTATTTCCTTTTTACTGACGCATTGAGTTAGCTTGAAACTGACTCGAAAAAAGAGTGCTTGAAAATAATTTTTAAACAGGTTTTAAAAAAAAGTCGTGATCTTGACAAAAAAAATAATACGTTTGACGCATCAAGTGCAGTTTTTGCTTGGAAGAAAGGATCACGTTTATCCTCAGTTTACAAACTAAAGATGAACCTGGATTTTTGTCTCCTTCATCGCTGAGCCAACAAAGGATATCTCACACGCATTTATTGCTAAACGGCTTTGATTACTTTGCTTCAGTGGCTGGAAACCTAAAAACACGGTGGTGAGAAAGCTCCTAAGCTCGACTTCATTTTCATTCAGTCGAAATTTGGCGGCTAATTGCAGCTCGGAACCATAAGTAAAAGAACCCGTCAGCTCGTTTTATCATGGTGACAGGTAACAGCTACCTTCCCAACGAGTGAAAATCAATATTTTCTTGAAAGGGAATTTTTCTGGTTATTAAATGAATTCTTTAGCGATATTCAGAATTGTATTCAAAAGATTTTGTTATCGATCGGAAGCTTTTAGAGGCTAAAAAGTTTTGACTTGAACATTCTTCTATTCCACTTGCATGCATGAAAAACAAAGCTTGCGGACTGAGCTGGAAAGAGTAAAAACTGTAATTCAAACGTCTTACAGCCAGTGAGATGGGAGCTAAGAAGGAGACAGAAAGTGAAATGGTTATTTGCTTCTATTCATTTAACCTTACTTGTTTCTTTGAAATGTTGTTGATAACAACAAACGGTGTTTTTCCACACCAAATGTCGGTTTCCAGAGAGAAGCTACAGTTCTCATTGGTGGACCGAATGGTCCAAACAAGGCGGCAAAATAGCGATCAGAAAGCACGCGGGATTGTAAAAAGTGAACGCGTTGTGGTCACCTCGTTTTATAGCCTTGGGTGGGCCTATCTTCGCTCTTCTAGGCTTTACATGGCTAAAAAATCAATCATTTCGTCGACACTGACGAAATGACAGAGCAGGATAAAGAAACTGAAGCAATTGAAAAGCTTTAGTAACATGAAGAAGCTAAAGACGCCACTTCGATTCGGAGCGTTGTGTCAGAAACGAGGAGTGATACATTTTCGAAAGCATAAGCCGAAATCGACTTTAATGAGATCATTTCTGAGTTTGTTGGAAAGATGGACAAAAGAGTAGCTCCCGGGAGAAACTCCCATATAAAAATGACAGGGGTGCTCGCCGGATATTTTGAAAAGAACCCCTAAAAGGTACCAGAATCTAGTTTAGTGGGCGTGGCCCCCCAAAATTTTCAACCCTTAAGGCACCACCACTTCTACTAGCGAAACAAATTTCACCAAATTAATAAACACTGACAAGTTTCAATAGCAGTTAAGACGGTTCACCTTGCATTTATGATTTTTTAAGAAGCATTATCATAAATCTGTTATATTTAAGCGATGTATTTTTATCAAAACCTAAAGCCAGGCATAAAATGTCCTGATACAGTACAATCTGGAAACAGTGAAAGATATCCCAGTTCCTTGTTCTGCTTGGTCATAAAGTCGCTGTGCAAACAAGATACAGACGATTTTTGAGTTCGAACACCTTCACCAGTGGAGGTTTTTGAAAGCATATATTTCACATAAATGAAAACGTCAAATAAAAATCAGTCGAGTCACACACAGTTCTTGTCATTTCTTGGCTCAATACCCTAAAAGGTACCGCGACAACTCAAGCGCCGGCAATTTTTTGGTTAAATTAAAGTACCCTAAGCGATACCAATCCATCAATTTTACCCCCTAAAAGGTACGACGAGCACCCCCATCATTTTTATAGGGGAGTTTCCCCTGGGATTAGCTCTTTGCCAGTCTGATGGAACACCATGGAGATGTAGAAATATAAACATTGTTTGTTTTTGTAGATTTCTATGAAACGCGAACCTAAATGGAGCTTATAACAAGGGCACAATTACGTCTATGTTGGTGCTTTTACAAGAAAAACAATGCAGGTCAAAACCAATGTGGTACACAGCGGTAAGAATTACTCATTTCTGAACAAGAGTTCAGTGAGATACTACGACTTAGGCAATATTTCATATCAAGTAAGAACGCTAACGCTTCCAACATAACCTCGAGCTCAGAATGCTGATAGTGAAAGAAAATTTAATGAAGGCACGTGAGAAAAATTGGAGGGAGTGGGGAGGGGGATTTGGAAAAATCCTGCTACGCCCCTGATAAGAAAGCTGATAAATCAACGCCGGACAGCATATGGAAGGAGAGCTGGTGAGTGGTTTGAGGCTCAGTATAACAAAGACAACTGAGGCTCTCAAAGAACGCGTGTCAGAAGCCAGGAACCATTTGGATGATATATTTGAGAACTCAAATTAATACAATAAATTCCAAAATATCTTCACTTTGCGACCACTGCACGATTACAATTCTTTGATTGCACCTGACGTCACGGCGGCCATGTTGGTGGAAAGGACAATAGCGAAAACGTCTTGAGCTACATTTTTCTATTGTTTTGGCACCAACATGGCCGTCTTATCACGTGAGTACAATCAAAGAAAAGACCTTATTCGTATTCTCCGTAATGAGCAGCGTGCAAACGAGGCTCAAACAGGGGAATCTTTTCAAGAGCCTCCACTTCATGCTAGAGCCTCCACTTCTTGCTAGATCCAGTTCAATACCGGGAATATGAATATGGTCTATTGATGAGTTCTCGTCGGATTTGGAAGACACGTTCTCAGGCTTGAATTCAGGATCATCCTGAATTGATCATGAATTCACTGATATCATGAATCCAATCCGCTGGTCGAGTTGAAAAAAGAGTCCTGGGAACCTTATTTATTTGTAGAAAAGAAAAATTATAACCACTGGATAGGATTTGAACCAGGAGCTTCCGATACTAGAAGCGGCTTCATACCAAAAGATACCGGTTGAATTTGCAAATAAATTATATATTTCAGTAGCGTCTCCCGTAGCGTATTACCGATCTACAGTGACAAGGCCAAAGCACTGATTTTGGAAGGGTTAACTTTGTGTTGATGTTTGATGACAAACCTTAAGTTCTCTATCGACTGTCTAAAATTGTTTCTTAGCGAGTGACTGTATAGATTTACAGCAGGATTTGGGACAAGCGCATGAATTCTATTATGTTTAAAAACTGAAGTTTCTGCAACCAGTTACGTAGTGGTCGAGTGGTTAAGGGAGGGATTAATAAGCAAGCAGTCGCAGGTTCAAGTCCTGTCCGGGGTCTACTTTACTGTAAATCAATCGTATGATTACAGACTGAATTGGACTCTACTTGGTCCTATTACCATTATAAATCGATAAAATAATCTTTGCGAAACAAATTAAAAATCCGCTCTGGCAAAAACTAGCTAGACACTTTGGCAAACACGGCATACACAGATGAACTGTTTCGCTAACTACAGTTGAGCTCTCGACCTTAGATGTTCAGTGGTTTGCTTATATTGCCACAAATTGTGCAAGAGGTTGAGCTTGACAACAAGACTTCGGCCACGGTTTGCTTACGCGCCTCAGGACATTTGGGATCTTAACTTGTTTAATGCTTGTTTGTTTATTTTATTACTTGATTAACACGTGATAAAATCAAACTGCAGCACTCAAAAGTCCTAAAATATATCTGAAAGATGATAATTTTGCTCATCGTAATTTTCATATGTTTAAAGGGATTTGCAGGATGGAAAACCTCAATGCAACCAAATGTCGCCAAGCGTTAATTACTTGTTTGTAAGAACGATAATTAAATTTTTGCGCAACAGTTTAAAAACCCGCTCTGGCAAAAAACGGAACACTTTGGCAAACTCAGAAAATTAAGACTGACTCTTTCCCTACCCTCAGTTGAGCTCTCGACCTTAGATATTCAGCAGTTTGCTTAGATAGCCACATTTTGTTAGCCGGCCCATGACAATAATGTTCTTCCGAAAGCGATCTCTTTTCATGCCGCGAGAGAAACGAGGACCTCAAAACGATTTTTAATAGTTTAAGAAGAGTTGAGAAAATCGAAGGACACTGAAAGAGTATATGTACAGCTAGTTATTCCTCTGGAATAATTATGCTGTGTACCAGGATGCCTGCAGAGGCCCATCCTGATTTTTGAGATAAAAAAATTAAAAAGCCGCCATTTTTTCAAATTTCTGGCTCTTGCGCTCGTTCGGAGTTCGCGCATGCTTTTTGCCTTAGCTCTGAAGGGAAGAGTAGGCTGTGTGCCTCTGGACACGAATTCTTGGCTTGCACGTGACGTCAGAAAAAACTAAAATTAAAAATTTTGAGATTTTACCTTCATCAGGTTAAAGACATTTTAAAGATATATCTGCTGGCCTGTTTTCAGCTCGGTAGCATGCTTTGTTTTGAAAATAGAGCAGTTTGAATTAAGATTTTTTTTACAATGCGTGACATCGTGGTTGCGTCTGAGAAACATATCACGTACATAAAAATACCGATTTACGTTGTGTTTTCGAGTTCTGAATAACCAGTACGTTAAGTTTAGCAGAGAGAAAAAAATCTTTTGCGAGAGCCAAAGTAAACTCCAGATGTTTCCAATGGATTTCCGGCCGCCATGTTGGGGTTCCAGAGAGGAACACCAGCATCGCGTCTCCATACTAAACACTATAATTTTGAGTGGTACCCTTTACCGAATAACTCGAGTTCGGAATATCGCACAACCCTGAAACTTTGACACGTTGTTTACTTATTACTCTTCTACACTATCTCAATTTCTTGACTTAATTTATTAAAAGATAAGCGATTTTATTTTTTTATTTACGTGATGCTTGCGTGACGTGAAAGCCAAGAATTAGATAGGTAAAGTTGACTTTAAGGCAACTGTGGAAAGTTACAAAAGATAACAGAGGTGTTTTCCATTAGACAATCTTCATTTCACGGCCAAGAAATAAAAGTTCTTTCAATAAGCGATGAACTCCAATCCGTCCCTCCTCTAAATCTATTACTCCGGCCTTATTTTCATCTCCACTCTGGACAGGGAGTAGTCGTCACCTTTAAATTTAAACCACAGAATTCCTATAACCCCCGAGGAGCTGTGTGCACCGTTCATGTATCTACCAGTCAAGCAAACCTCCCCACAGTCGTTGAACCACCAGCCGCCTTTGACCAAATTTCCACAGTTGCCGGACGATAAAGCGTCATTATCCTTGCCTTTGGTGGTGAATTTCATGTTGTTGTGATATGAGAAGGAATCTCCTGCATTACCTGCCGCAAAATGATTTACAAAATTCATCAGTTAATATTAAAGGAGCTACGCCACGGTCTTCGGATTTTGAAAAGTTAAGCCTCAATTTTTCAAAAAGGTTATTTGTAATCCGTTTCAATTGTCTCCATCCTTAGCCATACCAGCCTTATTTGCATTTACTCTTGTCTCTTTGGTGCTTATCTTCCCTGACAAATTGTTATTTCACTGTTTGCCATTATTTAAATGAATTTTTCTGTGTCTCTAATAATGACCCAAAATATCGTGACCGAGCTCCTTTAAAATGGAACTCATCGAAAACTATCGAGGAGGAGAAATTGGCTGCCCTGCATTCCTTGATTATTTTGATTGATAAAATAAAGTACAGGCCGAGAAAGTGGAGAATAAACGAACGGGCACGGACACGACGGAGTAAACACGAGACCTGGTTTAAAGGAGACGGATGCCAGAGCGTGATTTTTGTACCAGCAACGTCTGGTTCCCAGCTAAAACATCGCTACATGAATGAGATCAAGAAAGCCGGGTTTCGAATCAAAGTTGTTGAGCGGTCCGGCTGAGACAACCATCAAAATCCTTTTGCAGAAATCGGACCCATTCAGAAACAGAACGTGTGTGAAGCAAGACTGCATGGTATGCCGAACTGATGGAAAGGGCTCTTGCCAGAGTACTGGTGTGACGTATGAACTGGTTTTCCAAGCTTGCCAATGCAGATATGTTGGGAAACATCACGAAGTGCTTACGCACGTGGAAGAGAACACCTAAAAGCCCTTCAACGACGGGAAGATGGTTCTGTAATGTGGAAACATTGCTGTGAACGACATGGAGGAAACATGGTACAATTCGTGATGAATGTGACAGGAGTGTTTCGATGCGATGCTTAGGCAGGTCACAGAGTCTGTAATGATGACCACCGACTAATGAACAAGAAAAGCGAGTGGAACTATTTCCGCATCCCGAGAGCTGTGGTGTCAGTGTAGCTGATACGGAGGGAAATTCGGTGACTCTGTACATGGAACACGCGTTTTGAAATTTGACTTTTAAGTACGTTGCGCGCGCGGAATGTTTCGTTTAAAACTTTGTTACACGCGACCAAGGGTACATTGTAAGATCAACTGATGAGGCTGTTGTTACAGCGAAACTAGTTTTTTGTATTTAAAAGTGTGTTGAAAGTATTTTACTTTGAATTTTTCTTTCAAAGGCAAATGAAAAATAAAGTAAAGCGAAATTTAACTTCACTTTGTTAAGAAGCGCTCCAGCGCAATTGCATTCGACTGCCGAAGGCACTAATGAATAAACTTCCTTTTATACTTTCTCTTGCTGTAACGGACACTGAAAGTTGATTTTATAATGTAAAAATAAACATTAACTGACCCTTACCTGAATAGTTTCCAACGCCTATCTGAAACTTTGAACTTGCGTCTCCGAGTGTACTCCCAGAATACTCTGCGTACCTCTTCTCGCCGTCAGGCGCTTCAAGATCAAACCTGATGGTGAATTGATTGTCACCTGTCATTCTTCGAAAATAATCCAAACCCAACCAAAGTTCTCCGGTCGCATCTCCAATACCATCAACGTATCCATACCAACCACGTTCGAAACTTATCGATCCATCATAACGACGAAGAATTGCCGTCCATCCACCTCCTGCGGTCTCTTGGTCGCAGTAAACTCCGAAACCTCCATTACCATCCAATGGATCGACGCGGTATATGCCGCTCAACGTGTAGCCTGCATCTAAGATTTCTTTGCAGTTACGGAGAACTTTAAACAGAAAATAAAAAGAGTTAAAGGCAACCAGGAACCACCAAGTTACCACTTTGCACATTCAAACTAAAAGAGTGATCCATTCACTCCTGATTTTTATCTCCGGGTAACCTTTATTTACCCGCGAGAGACCATTTATTTTCTATACGTTTTCCAGAGAAAAATAAAACAAGAAATGAACTTATATATTGTCACATTAGGGCCGTTTATACGAGAGAAAATAAGCCGCGGCTTACTCTGGCCACGGCTTACATAAGACGCGAACACTCCGTATAAATGGTACAAAATCTACGTTCACGGCTTTCTCAAGCTGCGGCTTATCCTGGCCTAGGAGTTTTTACTCGTATAAATGGTTCCTTTCGCGTCTTATGTAAGCCGCGGCCAGAGTAAGCCGCGGCTTATTTTCTCTCGTAAAAACTGCCCTATTGTTTCTCTTCTTCAGCTTATATAAATGGCCACGTGGGAATACGGCTGGGATAACCTGTGGATCTGCTAGCATCCCATTGGGGGTGGGGGTAAGGCGAGGAGTAATAATCCTAGTTCTTTAATGCTATAGAGCGTATGTAGCCAATCACCAGAGATTCAAATGACAATGACGTGGTGCCATGTTGGCAAGAAATCGCCTGACGGTACACGAACGTGGCGGTGATGACGTCACGTGCACAGTATCCATAGAAATCAGTTTAAGCTAAGGTCCTTTTCAAACGTCGTGCTGCTGCCGTGTCGGACTCAATTCATAAATCAACATATTGGATTTGCTTCGTACAACGGCTGGTCAGTGTTTTGATTACGGCACCCGACGATTCTTTTTTTTTTTTTTATTGAGGGGAACTTTTAATGTAACAGCAATGTAACAGAAACAAATTACATGTACAAACCAATTACAAGAGCACGTTACACGAAAAAAAATTGAAGAGTGGAGCAATTTAGTAATACACTTATAGAATTTTTAGATAATTACAAAATTGTGGCATATTTTCCAATAGACTGTTCGTCAGGGGAATAGGAAAAAAAGACAAATTAAAGGCAGTCAACAAAAGGAGTCCATTTTGAGGTGTCTCCCGCTTTTGTCTCTATTGTAAGTCTAGATTTGACAAGACGTAAAAAGGAGGCAAAATTTGGTGACGTTTCGTCCAATTTGGCTTGCCATATATGATAACGCGCTAACAGGAAACTATAGTTTAATCGAAGCGCATATTTTGCATGAGATTCCGGCCTCAGGCCCAGTGCAGTAATATTCAATAGAATGCATTCGCTAATTAACGGAGGTTGTCGTGAAGCCAATCGGTCACTCTTTTCCAAAAGGTGGAAGTAACATGACCCGACGATTCTGGGTACGAGATTGACGTATTTGACGTAATTAAATTCGACGTCTGAAACCAAGTCGTGTTGGAGTCGTGCGACAGTCGGACTAGCTAAGCACGGCAGTAGCGCGACGTTTGAAACCGCGGGCCTTACTCTGGCACGTCAGTGGCAGGTGGGTCACTTAGGCCCCCTCACTTACCAGGAGCTTGTATTCCAATACAGGCCGCTGCGACTGACTGATTTGCTTGGAATGCCTGTGCGCATGAACAGTTCTGTGTTGTATTGGTGTCCTTTTGTTCTTGTGAAGGGTTCAGTGTTAGCGAAGCGTTCATTCCTTGAATTAGAAGCTGTAGGTTTGGTATCATGGAGGTGTAGTTGTATATTTCTTTCCACAAGTATGTCTGGTTAACGAAGAAGTAGTAGAACTCGTCTGGGATAGATTCCTCTGAAAAGTAAAAAATGCAGTTATATCCGGGTGTCTGGCGCAATTGTCACGTGAAAAGTGATTGGAGTGCAAGCGGTTTATAGATCGAGTCTTACCATCATCTTTGTTGAGTGCCCATAAATCGACTTCCGATGTGTTACCAGAGTAACTGTAAGCGTTGTTTGCATTGTAAAAGGGACCTTAAGTAACGAAGACGACGACAGCAACGAAAACGTCATTTTAAAATATAACTTCTCGTTTCTGCAACTCTTTCGCGATTCTTCCAATGTGTTTAACTTGGAAAATGCTGGCGATATGTCCAGAAACTAAATTACCACGAACGACGTCAAAGTAAGGAAAGAGAAAAAAAGATTTGCCGTCATGCGCTCACGTTCTCAAGAAAACATCAAATTTGGTCATTTCACGTTGTTGTTTTGCAGAGGACGGTAAAGAAATGTACCAAAATGTAAAACTCACGTGCAGAGCGATTGTTTTTGCTCATTAAGCCTATTGTTTTGTGGCGTTCTCGTTGTCGTTATCGTCCTAAGACTTGTTTAAGCTCCCTAATATCACTGCTGCTAAACGGAGATGGTCGAAATCTTTGTGTTTGCAATCACGACGAGTCCACCAAAATTGGGAACAATAATTTGCTATTCAGCCCATATGATTCCATTACAGAGAAGTTTAATCAGTTTTTGCTACGTTTTCGGCATGACTCACTTGTCAACCTTTTTGTGGATGCTTTGGGGGGCACAGTTCATATATGATTCATTTCATATATCATTCACACTCATTTCTTTCACGGGAACATATGAACCCACAATTGACCTGCTCCCAACGTCAGTGGCTTCATAGCTCAGTTGGTTAGAGCATCGCACCGGTAAGCGCGAGGTCACGGGTTCAAACCCCGTTGAAGTCCTGAATTTTTTTCAGGCTTCTTTTCGCAATTGCATAAATTGCGTTCACAACTGCGAGGATCGTTCTTCATTTGATTTGGTGTTCAAACTGCCGTCATAAGACTGTTTCTAGAAACAACCTTAACAACTTAGCGGGGGGCTAACTTAACTACAGACTTAGCGTTGTTGCCAAGGGATTTTTACGGATTGCATTTGTAAAACACGGTTTTTCGGTGTTTTTGCCACTATATTGGTGAAACTTGCAAAGAGGTGAACACGTAAAATTTATAAATTGTTATTGCGCATGGGCAACTTGCCCCAGGCCCAACCGCGCTTTAGAGTGAAGTTCCGATTTTTTTGGCAATCGGAGATATTCCAGCCTTTTTTACAAGCCTACGTAAGCAATTGTTGTTAACGTACATAACTGCAATGATAATGACGAAATGGTGTGAATTTGCGTGCTTATGACGTTATAAATCTCACAAAAACGCGAATTTCCAAAAATAGATACGTAGAGAGTTTTGCACCTTGGCGATCGTTAACCATTGGCTCGATTTTCGATATCCAGAAGTGTACGCCACTGGAGTTTTAGGCCTTTTTCTGTTCTTGTCACGTGACTTAACAAATATGGTTGTGACTCGAAAATCTTGTAAACATTTTGATTGTCAAAATATAGCCAGATAGCTTGCCTGTGCAAGTTAGCGTTTCCAAGATATGAGGGTTGGGAACTTTCAGTAGCAACAATGTTAGCTAATTTTGTAGTTAAGTTAGTCCCCCCTTAACAACTCTACACTGTCACACGGAAACTGCTAATAATAAACAACAATAGCCATGGAATTCCTACTTTGACACTGGGTAGCGGTCGGTGACATCAACGCAAGCGCACTACTTGTCGGACTGATTGAGGACGAAGATGAAAATAATGCCACTGGGCTGGACTGTGGAAGTAGGGTTGTTAGAGAAACGCTCGGTGTTTCGCAATAGTTCACTGTCTCCGTGTGAGTTTGACAGGAAATGGAAGGAGAAGGAAAAATGCTTTGAGCATTATTACACTTTGGATCTAAAAAGGAAACAGAGAGTGTAAGTCAGCTTTATGCATTATTTTTTCGCGCTTAATGGAGCTTAAAACCTGATTCTCTTTCCCTTCAGAGTGCGTTTTATCTGATCGTTTACGCTTTTCTGTTTGCTTTACGTATATTGCACAATATAATTAAGCCAGAAACGTGAAACAGTTAAGAAGCTCTTTTACTCGACTACAGAACAAAATAATAAAATCTCTATCGTCCTTTGTAGTGTCACACAACAGGCCTATCTCCCAGATCCGCAATCAAGTATACTCTATTTCAGACTACAGTCAACCTTGCCTTTCTTCCAAAAATCGAATGCGTGGGAGCCTGGATTACAATTTGGAACCCTACTCCCACCCCTCCAAACAAATTTATTCAGCAGAATTTGATAGAGTATCTTACGTGTAGAGTTCTACTGAGGAATAAACGCTAAAATTTGATCCTTGTAACAAATTTTGCTGTCTTTTTGAGTATGAAGCAGTGAAAACGTAAAGCTTGTGGGATGTGGCTGGAGTGACAAGGATACCTCACAAATTAATGTGATCTGGTAAGCTGAAGCCTGAACATTAGCTATGCCATGCTGATGGGGCCTAACAAGGCCGAAACAGCTGTCCATGGCTGCTAATGCTTGGGCTCAGTCTTTGCTTTGGTAGATTTAAGGGGTAATGCCCGCTACCTTGTGGCCTTAGTGCCCAAAGAGTGGCTTCAGCTTACCAGATCACATTAATTTGTGAGGTATCCTTTTTGAGTATGAATGTGCACGAGTGTGTGTTTTTTAATTTAGGGCTCTCACCAGAACTTCCGTTACAGATGTAAATTGTCATCTTCATGTTAGATGAAACACAGTGTCCTCCTTCGTGATTGGACAATGAATGACTCGTACCATTTGAGGTCGCTGAAGTAGAAAATTTCAGATTGAAAATCTTACATCAATAATATAAAAAAATAAGGGAACTGACTATTCGGTCTCTTAAAAATATATCTCAAGCAAATTACGTTAATATTTTTATCTCTGTATGTGCTAATTCTCTAAAAGAGTGCGGCCTGGGGCCCCGACCAAAACGAAGTTTATTTTCGATGAAAACACAGGGGTTTTTTTTACCTATAAAGTAATATTTTTTTCCTGGCTGGAATTCCAGACCTCCTACACTGAACTCTCTAAACACCATCTCATAATATTTCAGGTAGGATGGAGTATTACATCGCATTAGATTCCTGTCTCCCGTGATATTCGAGACACTCCGATTCACTTTACACGCGTCGTATTCGTGTTTTTCCACAATCCACATGTTCTCGTACAATTGTTCCTGGAGTATGTTTGAGTCTTGCTCTGTTAACACGCTGGCAGTGTTTGGACAGATAACGTTGAGTTTAGAATTCAGTGGAACATTCATCTCAGCGTTCTGGCGAAACCTGTAAATATAATATCGGATTCAGCATGAACAAAATTATTTTGCCGATAAAAGAATGTAAAACATTGTTAACAACAACAACAAGAGATTATTGTACCCACAAGATAAAATATTAAAATGTAATTTACTTAAAACAAACTTGATAATTTAAATAAAGGGGTATTGACTTCCCGAAATATTTCAATAGTTTAAGAGGCCAGGATTAAGCCGGGTTAAATACAATAATTTAAAATAAAGGCTTAGTAACAGAGGTACAACGTGGCAGCTTAATTTATAATAATGTTCACACACACACACACACACACACACACACACACACACACACACACACACACACACACACACACTCAGACACAAATATACATGTGATTCACAAGTTTTTAAAGATTATGAATGGAGAAATCAGAAGGAGATGATCATATGCACACGCAAATTTGCACACTAGAAATAACTGATAAAATTATTATTACTGTTATTGAAATTCTATATAAAATTATATGACAGATTGATATTGTTAATGCTTTCTAACAGTGTAAGTGCACTTGGCTACTCGAAACTCCACTCAAATAATCACAAACAAACAATCAAAGTGAAAAGTAACCAACTTAAAACCCCAACTCATGACCGCGGTGGGATCGGAGGCAGACCAGTTGGCTATCAGCACAGCGTTCGTTGGCCGAGAATTTGAACAAGTCATCAGAGCAGGACCTGCAGATTACAAGTGCAGACCGGTGCCCTATAACCACTCGATCATGCTGCTGCCTAAATCAGTTAGTTTTATGGTCAGTCAGTCCGTTAGTCAACCAGACACCCCTAAGGTGCCATCCAGAAACATTTAATCCATCCCAACCCTTCACCCGAAACAGCCAACCTGTCAAACAACAAATTGAGCAAACCAACCAACTCAAAACCCAAGCAGACGCCTTGCCAAGTCTACAAATCTTTCAGCTGGGCAAGGAAGCAAGCAATCAACCTACCAAATGAACGGTACCCAACTAACCAGCCAGCCACCGAACCAGCCGACCGACCGACAAACCCAACCACCCACCAGCCAGCCAGCCAGCCAGCCAGTTGACCGAACGACCGACCAAC
>JAEMWC010000061.1:1225000-1242500 GCA_016490735.1 Pachyseris speciosa
ACTTATACAGAAATACACTTATCACAGGTCCAATTTTTCCTCTCTTTCGCTCACCCCCAGGATTAAATCTTATGGTATCATTTCATCTACAATCAATACTCAAGAGAACTATTATATTTTATTAACCAACGAATAAGTATCAGTGACACGGAGAAGTATTTAAGATGTAACTAATTAATTAAATTAAGGCAGTTCACAGCTGTTTTAATAACAAAGGTCGATGAAATTTAAACGTTCTAAACACAATTACAAATATCATACAGCAAATCTATGAAAACTATCCTTCTGATCCTTTAAAACTGAAAATATAGTTACAGTTTCTGTAGCTGACAATGAACTGATACGTAATGGACTCCTATAGAGTCCAGTGTTGGCTAACTAATTTAGCAATGTGTTAACTAATGGCGATAATAAACTGCTTTCCATACTGTAAAAGGTGCACAGCAGTAATCATGCTACATGTGCCCTGTCCTGCAATCTACCGGTTTTGATTTATTTATTTGCTTGTTTATTTATTCATTTCTGTGTAAACATTTGTACAACACTTGATTGTAAATTATGTGAAATAAAGAAAAGTTAGAAAATCATATATTTGAACTGCGGATTAATGATTAAATATGTGACTGATCATTGCAGTTATGAACACTACTTAAGCAGTAGTGAAAATAAAGCCTGAAAAAAATTCAGGCTTGTACGGGATTCGAACCCACGACCTCTGCGATACCGATGCAGCGCTCTACCGACTGATCATGAACTAACAAGCCATCTGGGAGCTGGTCGTTTTGTTGGTTTGTAATATACCGTGAGTGGTGAATATATGAGAATGAATATATGTAAATCATATATTTGAACTGTGGATTAATGATTAAATATGTGACTGATCATCGCAGTTGTGAACACTACTTAAGCAGTAGTGAAAATAAAGCCTAAAAAATTCTGGCTTGTCAGAGCGTCGTTTAAGCTTTGGCGTGGCTACCTGTGCTGGAAGCATATTCGTGTTCGGAAGGCGAAACGACCATCAGAGTCTAAAGTCCATGGAATTGTATCACAGCAAAGAAGAAAAATGGGTGTCTGCGTCTGCGCAGCTAAATGACCCTAGAAGCCAGATTAGTCAGGTGGTTTACAAAAATCAAATTTATTGTTTTGGTGGACGTGGGGTGGTCTCGGTGGAGTGATATGATTACTTGAACGAACAGTGGAGGATTGTGGGTAGAGTAAGTGAAACAGTTATTCTAAAAATTGTCTTGTTTATCCTTCAATGAGCTGATTGAATTTTCTTGGTGTTGTTTGCACATTCTTCTTATGGCGTTTTTTTTCTAGTTGGAGTTTCTCTCTCCGGCATGAACCAGAAAGCTTTCAGAAGAGAAGAAAAACTGAACTGTGCGCAATGTAAGTTGATCAACTCTCTTCGACTGTGGTTGATTTTCGTTTGTCTGATCATTGGAGGATCATAACTTATTCATTTGCCACTGCGGGGTCGACCACACTCCGGAGTAGGACAAGTTTCTATGTCGCGTAAAGTAAATTCCGGTGGTCCCACCTTACTCACATGGGAGATCTCGGGAACAACGGTAACTCTGTTCCCATGACAACAGCAAAACAGCGCAAACATGGGACTCCTAAATCCCTGTACGTTGGAACACAACATGAAGGGGTGCACGGCGGAGTTCAGGAGAATAAGCAACACTGTTAAGTTGTATACGTTTGATCCGTAGTTCACTGAAGTCACATAAGTTAATAGGTAAGTCGTGTAGTTTGGTAAACGGCAAACTGTGTGAACAATAGTCAGTAAGACCAGAAACTTCGTGATGTTTTTTCTCGCGCGAATTCTCGCGGCCTGAGAAATCTCCGTGGCGCTTCTTTGTCTTTTCCAAAGTGTGTAGATAATTTGAGAATACATTACAAACATCACCAGTACTGAACTTGTCCCGAGGAAAAATATACAGGCAACATATGCCTTAGGATAGATCCATTCCGGCCAGTTCTCATAGCAAAAATCCGTTTTCTCATTATAAGCGAACACAGCCAGCGTTGGCAAGTTTGCCACGAAGGCTGTGATCCAGCAGAGTGCGACAACGCCCTTAAGACGAGAAGTTGTGATTCCCATGCTTTGATTTCGTTTTGTGATGGAGATATAGCGTTCAACAGCGATGGCAATGAGGAGAAATCCAGATGCCATGGAACTCGTCCATAGGATTCCGCTGCCTGTCACAAACTTACATAGGTAATCGCCTGCTACACCGGTCGCATGTTGAAATGCCTCACTGAACACATGACGAGGGAGTATAAACAGTCCAATGATAATGTCCGAGATCGCCAGGTTGAAGACCAAGTTGTTCATCGGTATGGATAGCGATTTGCTCCGATAGAGAACGACACATACGATCACGTTAAAAGTTAAGCAAATGATTTCCAAGATCGAGAAAAGCAGAAGGAGAGCAAGGTCCTCTCCCTTTTTCATGGTTTGTTTTTCAAACTGCCAGGAAATGAGATAAATATTGGAATCCAACAGCTTAAAAATTGACGACGAGTATGATTATGAACCTGGAAAAGATATGAAAGTCAAGGTTTAGTCCGCGTGACACTGGTGTCCAAATTTATTAATAATTTTAAGAAGAGAAAACAGATTGGAAAATACCACCGTGAACTTTCGTGAACTTTTGCATTAAATTTCTCCTAGGAATATTAATGGTTTGAGATGCTTGATTAAAAAAAAAATGGAAAGACAGTTCCAGAGTTTGTTTTTGCTTCTCGTACCTGCTCCGAGAGGTTTTCTGGTTTGCCTTCTCTTTAAAACCAACATTTCCTAATTCCAATTTGATCTAGATAGTGTGCCCAATTAGCACCGTATGTGCTCAATACATTGACACTTGAAGCTGTGCCTGGTCTTTCATTTTCAACCCTCTTCTCAATGCTGATGAAACACGCTTCCTTGTGTGCAAAATAATACCCACGTTTGGTACCTCTGTGATATACTTTAGGCTCCCGGTACCTTAATTATGGTCAAACCCTTCCTCATATGAAAAAGGGGTATTGTCCAAGGGTACGTGCATTAGGGACTTCCGTACAAGTTGTCACGTAATTATTTTAGCGCTACAATCATAATCTCATTGGTAATCATGATGGTTATGCCATGGAAGTGTTAATATTAATTAGAATGGGAATCGTGGTGAAGCTTGGTGATAATCGCAGTCTTTTAAAAACGTAATCGCACTTTAGTATAGGAATAAAATGCACACTGCAGCGACAAACATGACAAAACGATGTTTTCTTTTTCAAGTTTTTCAAATCAAAGTTCGTACGTTGTTTTGTCATTGTGTATTTTATTCCTACTTAAGTTGAAATGGCCGAAAAATAAGAGTGAAATTGTAGTCGTGATTATGATCATGACATCGCGATCGCGATCGCGATCGAGTCCATTATCATGTAGTTTTCATTTGGTCTCTAGCTACTGAATTGAGAAAAATCTGTTTGTCTAATGAGATGAAAAATCCTTAGAAAGAGTGTTGCTTTCTAACCATCTTTTATTCAGTGCTAGCTGACGTAGAATTTGAAGCGAACAATTATGACATGAAGGCGAACGCTCATCGAACCCAACTCAAACAATGCATTAAGGTTCATTAGAATGCACATTTGAGTGACAGAAATCCCTGAAGTGGAAAGCAAAAACAAACGCAATATGATACAAACAAATAGCAAGTCCCATTCATCACTCTTTTCTTTAAAATTTCGTGTTTGTAAAATGAATTTTACAATTTGTAAATTTATTTTGGAATGACACTTTTACAGTAATCCAGATTATCAAAGAAAATTAGATTCATTTTATATGTCAGTTCCACTTTGGAAGCCGTTTTACCGGAAGCGGTCAAACTTTGTCATTTGCCTCTAGTTAATTTAAATAAAACCTACATTTCTTATATTGTATTTACCTTTAAACAGCTGCTGTTGAGAATCGGTTGCTCAAGGCCAAAGAAAAAATCATAAGACATCAGCAGCAAAAGAAAAAAAAAAAGTTTTGATTTCAGTTATATTCTATTGTCGTCTTCTTATAACGCCCGTAATTTTCTTTTTTTTTTTCGGTTTTGTTGTTCAGAAGAACAGATGTGTATGTACCGACGAATGTTTCATCTTCGCTTCGGTAGATATACTATGATATGTACCCTAAGTAAACTCTTTTTCAAGCTGAAAAATTGAAAACAAAAAGTTGGTAACACCCTTTATGCAAGGTCGGTGCAAGCGATTTATCCGGCTATTAGCTAAACAGAAACAATACACAGATGGATGATAGCTGCTTATATTTTTCGCAGAATTGAAAAAAAAATGACGATATGATTGAATAAAATTAAATACGAATGAACATACGAATGAATAAGTCAGTCAGCGCAACAAAGCCATGATACGCCTTCTTTTCTGTGTTTCCTTCCAACTTTTAAATTTCGTCTTTCAATCGGTCTTAGCTAAACAGGTTTTGCGTGTTCCAGCTGTTGAAAGTACGGCAAACGGCTTTAAATTATCATAGTTCCTCTCCATGAGAAAGCATACATATCTTGTAGCTGAGATTTTAAAAAGCTTTAGCGCAATTTAAAGCTCCCGTAACTAATAAACAATAATGGATGATAAAATAATTAGTTGAACTGATATATTGGAGCAAAAGAAGCCTTACCGTTTCCAATGTTGTACCGACTGATAATTCTTTAGATTATAAAAACCTTTTACCGAAAAGGTTTATAATCAATTTATCTGTTAAAGACACTCAGGCCCTCCGGCAGAGTTGAACGACCAACATTTTCAAGCACAAGTGATCTAGCTCCACCGCGGTCTATTAATATTGATGTCGTACAAATCATATCGTTATATGAGCCTTAACATTTTATTCATCCAGCAGCTATTTTTTGTCCGGAGAGAAAAATTGACTCGTTTACTGCTTTTGCTGTCAACAACAAAACTCAAGATGAAAAATATGAGCGAGTTAATTGTGTAATTTGCCCCAGCGCATGTACTTCAATTAAACACAGTCCGGCGTTGTATATAAACCTTTGACCGCAACTGGAGTTTTGGTTGATTTTGTCGTCCGAGGAAACAAAACTGGTTTCTCACTGTTTTCGATTGAAACAGTTCTGACTTTTTACCAATGCTGACATTGAATTTCAATCATCCAATTATACAGATCGAAATTTACTGCCTTTTAATCGGTGTTTTCAAGTTCCTTCGTACTTAACCCGTCCTACAAGCCGAAACGTGTTAAAATACAGAGTACCAGTTGAAACTGAACTCTACAGTTAAAGAATAAAGACATTGATAGCAATTTATATGTAAAGAGTGGACTTCAGCCATATTGATATACCCCATTCAGGCGTCTTTAAACATTCTCTTGAAGTCAAGAAAATCATATTTATTCACTTCACGTACGTGCCTCTGAAATGAACGATGCAATGGTTATTTTTTGTTCTCTTCTAACAAAGTAACATAAGAAACTGAATGAGAAAATCCTTACACTTACCGTTTGCTTTTTGGTTCTCAGTTAATTTCCGTGGTGATATGCCAAAGCAGATCCTACAGCCAAGTCAAACAAGTATGGATTAAAACTGACATTTAAGAGCACGGACAGGCCATGATTGGCGGAGCCTGCTGCTGTCTTTGCGTCATTCATCACTTCAAGATTATGTCAGAAGCTTGTCATAAAACCTTTCAATATTGAAGTAACTAATCATGATTAGCATCCACCTTGCCTTGTTTCAAACAATAGTGAAACATTTCTTGCTGAGTTAATCTTCTTTAGACATGTTGGCTTGAAATTGGTTTTATGTAAAATACAGTCATTTCCGTCCCCCTGCATATATCGTCCTCACACGTGCCTTTTGCTAAGCTCTGAATTGAATATTATTGATTGAGCCAAGTATACGTACGAGCTTTGTGACATAGATCACTACTTTAATAGCGGTCGACTCGATCACGTTTTGTTGTATGGCACTTGTCCCCGAAAAACGAAAAGAAAATAGCTATAATCATAAAGCGCAAGAAATTTAACTGAGCGTAACAAACCATACTTAAAGAGATAAATGTCCGATATTAACTCATCCCCGTGCATGTTATCACGTTTAAGTGGAACACATGTTGACCTATGCACATCCGGAGGAGGTAAGACTGTAAAATTATCATGACAAAAATTCAACTGATTCGCGTAAAATGTCACGAACTGACAAAAACAAAATCTGTGGCTAAATAGACACCGCCCACCCTTCCTCACGCTTCAGTATTTGATTACGCAACTTACTTGGTGTGGGAATCAGAATCTACTGCTCTAACCCTGCTCTAAATAGGAGTTTCGAAATGAAGGTATGGGTAAGGTACACGTAAATTCGTGCCCAACCTACTTCTTTAAAACGGAGATGGTCCTGCCAACGAGGCTGTATACACTCTCCTCTAAATTCCCATTCTGGGAGATCTAGGGGCATATAGTACCCCAGGGGGGTACTCACAGTTTACCAGTCACAGAGACTTCAGGTGAATGAGGTGAAGTTCAGTTAGAGCTAAGTATTAGATAGTTACTGAGGCCGGCAGCAATATGTGATATATTGCAGTCAGACCAGACATGAAAGAAGTGTACAACAATGGCTTCAGATCAGACGAGGATGAAGGGGCGATTTTTAAAACACAACAAAACCGAACTCGAAATACTGGCGAAGATTCACCCAAAGCTGCAGGTGGTTTGGAGAACGAGGGTAAGTTTTATTAGCCCGTTTAATTTTCCTGCTTTTAATAGATGATTAAGGCCCGGTTCAAACGTCGAACTTCACATGTACCGAAACTAATGCAAATGACAAAAATCTATTGTTTTCACTCGTTTGCATTAGGTTCGGCACATGAGAAGTTTGAGGTTTAAACCGGGCCTTAACTGAATCGCACCATGGCATTTTTATTAGTGAGTAATAAGTGGTGTTTAATTTTGCTTCAGATGAACGCTTTGTGGGAAGCCTATTACGACAACCGAGTTGGAAGTATTTGGAAGAAGATGGGCCGCTGAAAACAGTCGGAGGAAATGGCGCTGGGTCCTTAGAGTATTTAAAGATTGGCGTTTTTTTTGGCGTAAAACAAGGCCGTTAAGCGTCATAAAACAAACAGGCTGCAATATTAAAAATATTGCAGCCTGTACACTGCAATATTTTTAATATTGCAGCCTGTCAGTTAATATTGCGGCATGTTTGTTTTAGCACGTTTAGTATATATGACCCCTGAGAATTTCCCTGCTGACAAAAAGCCGGACAGCCCCCGTTTTCCTGACACAGTTGTTTTAGCATATTTAAAGATTGCAATCAGTGATTTAGTGCAGAGAGAGAACAATGGCACTGGGTATTGAATAGTAAATATAGATTGAATAATTGGGCTTAGGCAGTACATATGGGTTATTGGCCAAGTGTGAGGTCAAGATGGCGGGATATTGGCCACGTTCTTTTGTTGCGTCTTTATGGACCGAGACGAAGTCGAGGTCCATAAACACGCAAAAAAAAAAAAGAACGAGCCCAATATCCCGCCATCTTGACCGAACAAGCTTGGTCAATAAAGGATTTATTATATGACTCAAAGGACACCATTAAAAGACAGTAAAACGCGGGACGAACGGGCTATCCCGAGCGGTCAAGATGGTTCCATCTTGACCTCGCGGGTAGCCAATCACAACAGGAGAATTGATTCATCTTGACCGCTGAAAGAGGCAGTCATATAATAAATGTGGGTTATTGGCCAAGCGTGAGGTCAAGATGGCGGGATATTGGCCAAGTTTTAAGGACTGAGACGTAGAGGTCCATAAAAACGCGAAAAAACAAAAAAAAAAACAAAAAACAAAATAAAACAAAACAAAAACAAAAGAACGAGGCCAATATCACGCCATCTTGACCGAACAAACGTGGTCAATTGGCCATGTTCTAAACGAGTAAGGGCCTGGGAACAAGGTTTTAAAATTTGTCGATTGGAAAAAATTGTCTCCACTGCATGAAAGAGCTTCTCAAAAATGGTCACCTAAACAACTTTGACACTGTTCAGTTGAATTGGAGCTGAAAAACAATGGGTTTGAAATTTGTGACGATTAGAGACTTTGTATGGTTTGGAGGGACACACTTTCCGAAATAGAGACATTTGTATGGGATTTTTTTAAGTTTTAAATGCATTTTATCTGGCGACTTTTCATCCAAACATAATCAAACTTGCTGAAACTGCTTATTTTCAGATACCCTTTCGTGTGAGAATTGATTTAGTTCAATTTCATTGATTTTCAATGAAATTTGGATTCGTTCCCAGGCCCTTACTCGTTTAGAACATGGCCAATAAAGGATTTATTATATGACTCAAAGGACGCTATAAAAGACAGTAAAACGCGGGACGAACGGGCTATCCCGAGCGGTCAAGATGGCACCATCTTGACCTCTCGGGTAGCCAATCACAACAGGAGAATTGATTCATCTTGACCGCTGAAAGAGCCAGTCATATAAAAATACCCCATATTCCCCTTCCATAAGAAAAAAGGAAGAAAGAGAGGAAAAACCGAGAAAAAAAGAAAAGAAAAAGGCCAACACACAGGGCGCAACTAATGCCCATAAAAATAACGAAACAATTAAAATCATTTTCTGCCAGGATTAGGGACCACCAATGATACCAAGATAAGTGAAAAGGATGATCATATGAATGGCCGCTTTCCAATTCGCGGAGAATTTGTTATAAAGAGTTAGCATCAGTCAATGGGCTTTTGTGCACTGTCAGGAATACCGCTCAGAATATTCGAGGCGTTTCTCGCAAGGCTTGTGTTTTGTTAAAAGCTTATTAGATACAGGGCCTTTATTCTATGATTTGGGTTGCTTATGTATTGGAAATTGCAGGAACCCAAAGATGTCACGAAATTGCGCTGAGATATTCTAAGTGACGAGTTAGTTTAAAAATAAATACCTTCAAAAAAAAAAAAAAAAAAAAAAAAAAAACCACAGACTCCGTTGACGTTTGTTATGATTTTCATTCTTTTGTAATACAATTTCCAGTTTTCCCGTTATCCTTGCACGGGAGGGACATTTCTCTATTTAAATTGCAAATTTCTGTTCTTCAGTTCATTCATGAATTAAGTCTGTCACCTTTCACATGCGACAAGAACAGAAAAGCAACATAGCTTCCCACAAGTTACCAGCTTGCTCTTTCGACTGAGCGTTCATGCTGCTCGTTGAAACAGTACTGTTTGATAATGTTGGAGGTTTCTGCGATGAAAACCATCGCCGTTAATAGAGAAAACATAGTTTTCTGGACGAACGCTGGAAGCACATGCTGACAGGGCAAAACGAGTCAACAAGTTTTTGGGATCATTTGGAAACTGGCCTAGCAACCGGTCGATCAGATATCCATTGTAAAATAAAGAAATCTCTATTAATCCGAGACTTAAAGCCTGCCTTAAACGAAGATGTTGGCAGTGAGAAATTTTATGTTTATTAAAAAACGAAAATTTGGTTTATCAACGGAGGCGATAATGTTAATTGACCACCGTACAAGGATTTGATTACCTGACCGGTTTCGAGCGTTAGCCCTTCGTCGGAGCGAATCGAGGAATTGTGGGTTGTGTATGGTTTATATACAGAAAATGGAGCTACGCTATTGGTGGTAACATGGTCACGTAAGAAACAGGAATAAATTAATTGAATGAAAAGCGCTCGTTGATATCGTGGGGATTCAGAGTGCTGATTATGTCTATTAGCTTTGTTTTTTTCTCACTACTAACAGTCAAACCTGTGTTAAACGGTGACCCTAGCCCTTAGGGAATGGAAAACTGACCGTTAAATACAGGTTCTTCTGCCATTATATTACCAATACGAATTTGACGTTGAAACAGCTCTACAGAAATTGATTGATCATTGTAAGAGATTCATATCGCTTTTGCTCATTTGTAATACGGCTTTTGAAAATTAGTTTAGACATTTGTAATATACATTCGTATGGTTTCCTTTTATGAAATGACCGTTTAATACAAATGAAAACAATAAAAATACACTCGTTGGGACTTTGTAAAAGGTGACCGCGACCACTTAACAGAGGTCACATTTACAGTAAATAGGGCGAGAAATTTTCGGGACTTCTAGAACTGACCGCTTAATAAAGGGTGACCGTTCAATACAGGTTTGACTGTACTCAGTGAGACGTTTGTTTTACTAGTTTCCAGTCTTTTGCTATGTACATTTGTTAACGAAGTAACGATCACTTCTAAAGATGTACAGTATGTTGCAGCATACGAAACGTCAAGTTCACCGCAGTTTGCGTTTTGTTTTGAATTGTTCCTAATACAGCAGTCATAATTAATAACAAGGGCGGATCCAGGATTTTTCTTAGGATTTTTCTTTCTTTCTTTATTTTTTTTTTTTTGCAGAGTACTAGTTGGAGTGTATATTGATGAATCTCTTACGTGGAGCAAGCACATTGAAGACTGAAATAAATAAAAAGATTACAACAGGAATTTTAAATGCTCTAAAGCGGCTAAGAGATTTTGCATGTCGAGATGTACTTGTTTCAGTTTATATGATGCTCTAATTATGACTCACTTTGATTATTGTTGTGAGGTTTGGGATTCATGAGGAAGTGTACTAGCCGAAAGGCTTCAGAAACTCCATAGCAGATGCGCTAGGGTGATCATGCGTTACAAAAACGAGGCTGGACAGTCTGAATTAGCCCTACGCCATCTTGGCTGGAGTTTACTAAGCGAACGCCGATTTCATATTAAGTCTAGGCAAATGTTTAAGGTTCTCCATGACTTGGCACCAGCAAGGCTTTCGAATATCTTTAGGAACTCGTGCTCTGCCGACAGTTATCATCTAAGGAACGCCGATAATAAGTTGGCCCTTCCATTGCCAAAGACTGAATTTTTAAAGAAGAGTTTCAGCTACAATGGTGCTAGGGACTGGAATTCCTTACCGAATGAAATACGTAATTGTGAAACTTTGGCTACCTTTGATAAGCTTATTTCAACCTATAGACCAAATATCATATAGTAATATTTTTTCTAGGGTTATATTTAATTGAATGAATAGCTTTAATCATGGTTGTTACTTTATTTAGTAGATTTTAATTATTATACTTAGGGTTATATTAAATGCACGATTAGTTTTAATCACGGTTGTTAGTATATTTAGGATATTTTTAATTTTTATACTTAGCTCAATAGGCTAGCGTGATAAAATAAAGTTCTTATCTTATCTTATATCTTATCTTATATTTGAAAGCCCCAGGTCGTCTCAGGGGAGGGCCGGGGGTTCGCACCCCCTGCATCCCTCCCCCTCCCTGAGAATTTGGTCAATCTTTGTAACACTTCGCAATTCTGTTGAAAATCTAGAAGACGCAGGGACCGCGGAAGGGGTTTTGGAGTGTGTATGTGTGTGTGTGTGTGTGTGTGTGTGGGGTGGGGGGGGGGGGGGGGGGGCGTGGAAGAGGGGGGAGGTCTAAAGGGAAGCGTAAGAGTGAGGAGCGAGCACACTAGGGGGAGGGGCGTTCGGGAGCATGCTTCCCTGACAAACTTTGAAATTTAAGCCTTCCGAAATGGCTAGAAATGCATTTACAATCGTGGACAAAATTCCTTGGGACAGTGAAGCAAAACTGGTAATTTTCGATGATTTGATCATCAGTCTAATAGTATGTTACAGGTTCCCCCTCCCCCACCCAATGCAATGTTGAACATCCGAAAAAACTGCGGGTACAGGTTTTCAACATTGCATGTGGGAAGGGGGAGGGCCCGGTCAGGTATACTTTGAATCTCGCGCGAATTGTTGTTTGGCGCTTGTGTAAAGAGCCACAAGTTATAATTTGTCGCAAGAATTTTGTCCATGATTGTAGAACTCTCAACCTCTCAATGGTAGTGTGAATCTTCAATTATCATCACGTGTCGACTAAAGGATGTTTGTTTCCTTTATAGTATCGTGCTGCAGTCTGGTCCACGGATCTGAGCAACAGTAAGCATCAAGAGAAACCTTTGAACAAGACATTCCTAAGATAAACCCAAAACCCGGTTTTCCTTAGCAAAGTTTTATGTGAACACCAAAACTACACGGCGAAACGATAACTGAGTGTCACTTCTGTTTAAAATCTGATTCTATGAAGGAACCGAAATTTCGTTTACGCGGATTATCGTTACTAGTTACAAATTCAGTTGCAACAGGTACCAGGTAAAGTTTGTCTGTTCTTTCTTTGTGGGTGTTAAGTAATGTCATATTGCTAGAACTTGTCTTTGTCATTGTCGAGAGAATCCGCTACCTTTTCAGTACTTTGGAGCCTTAAATAAGCCCCGGCCAAATGCTCGCAACATTTCAACGCAACATCTTGCAACATTGTTGGGCACAACATGTTGCAGACGTTTGGCCACCGTGTTGCGATATGTTGCAACATGTTGGATGGTGTTGGCTCAAATTTGAAAACGGTCACATTTTTCGTGCAACATTTTGGATGTTACATGATGTTGTACTCATTTGGCCACATTCACGCAACATTGTTGCACTAGGGCATACGCGCTAGGTCCATTTGCTATTTCAAAGCGCCAGAACACATGTTTGGCCACCCTGTTGCGATATGTTGCAACCTGTTGGATTATGGTGGCACATAAAAATCGACAACCCTTAAAATGTTGGGTTGAAATGTTGCGTGCGTTTGGCCGGCCCCTTCACAACATCGTCACAACATGATGCAACAATGTTGCAAGATGTTGCGTTGAAATGTTGCGAGCGTTTGGCCAGGGCATAATATTTTGGATGTTGCATGATGTTGTACTCGTTTGGCCACATTCACGCAACACTGTTGCACTAGGGCATGCACGCTAGGTCGATTTGCTATTTCAAAGCGCCAGAACACAAACATGTTGCACACGTTTGGCCACCCTGTTGCGATATGTTACAACATGTTGGATGGTGTTGGCACATAAACATCGACAACCCGTAAAATGTTGGGTTGAAATGTTGCGTGCGTTTGGCCGGCCCCTTCGCAACATCGTCACAACATGATGCAACAATGTTGCAAGATGTTGCGTTGAAATGTTGCGAGCGTTCTTCCAGGGCTTTAAAAAAAGATCTCTCGCCAGCTGCACTGGTTGCCGGATTCAAAAGAAGAAGTTAACAAATAGTTATGCTTTACACTAATCACGCTCATCCCCAAATGCTTCCAGACCTTCAACATTAATCAGGGTTGGGGTTGGGGGGGGGGGGGGGGGGATTCAAAAAAGACGTTGCATAAGTACACAGAGCTGCTTTTCTGCGAGGTTATGGTAAAGGAGCAGTTCCACATTTATATCTGCTTTATTGACTGATAAAGTGGATATTCGCGTCACATCATCATCACCATTGTACAGGGGCACCCAACGAGCCAAATCAACCAAAAACTGTAGAAAGGCATTTTTAAGTATCTTATGGTGTTTGAAGTCTGTTTAAAGTGGTGTTTTCGTTAGCTAGAAGAATTTGATCTATTCGGATTCCTTAGCTGAAATCAGTTTTAATTACCCGAAAATGTTAGGAAATAAAATCTTCCTTGGAGAAAAAACTAGCTGAATTGTACTTTTCACGAACTTTCTAGAGAACTATTTTCTTTCCGAAAATGTTAGGTAACGTTTTTGATTGCCAAAAACAGCAAATACGACCTTTCCGAAAACCTCAGGGGCTATGATTTCCCCGTTGCGAATCTTTTAGACAGCGGTTCAGTTGCGAAAGTCCGAGTGTACTCTTTAATCGACGCCGAAAGCCTAAGGAGAACTACACTACACCGAACAGATATCTACCGCAACTTGTTGTTGGGAGCCCCAGATTGGAGTTCATCCAACGTTTCACGTAAAAGTTTCGTAGCCAAATAACTACGTGAGCTTCACTAAAGTGGTTATGACAAGTAAAGTTCATGTTGTCTGTGTCTTCATATAGCAATGTGGAGAGGTGTCCTGTATGGTTTCTACTCTCGGCATCACTTGGACTCGGCTCCTCTTACACGGAACAAGCTTCCAGAACTCAACTCTAAACGAACGATTCATGTAGCCGTATATGAACGGGTTACAAGCCGAGTTTAGACCCACGAGATATGTAACCACGACCGTGCCATGATATGAAATGTCGACCAAATTTCCACGGCTTAAAAACCCTATGGTATAAGCTGGTATCCAGCAGATTGCGAATGTAGACACAAGAAAAAATAAAGTTTTTGTCACGCGAATTTCTTCAACTCTTGTTCCGTTTATAAACTGATGGTTGGAAATTTTCTGCAGTGAACACACAACTTGCAAGTTGTGTTCCCGGACGGCGCACGAAACTTTGAAATAACACACAAAGATCGTAGCCATGCAGGGCAACAAAATAACACAGGCATCTAGGATAAGAAACGTAACTGTCAGACTCGGTTTGTGGAATTTTAAAACGCACGCCGCATAACCGCGGTAGAATGAAAACTCCGCCCATCCGACAAACACAGGAAAGGACACGGTCAGCGCCATCAGTAACCAAAGGCACAACAGAAGGCCAACTGAAACGCTCTTGGTAAATATCTTCAGATAAAGCGATGGTTTAACAACTCTGCAGTATCTGTTCACTGCCATGAACGCCATGGTCAGCAAAGAAACGAGGGTGAGAAAGTACGAGAAGAAGCCCTGTATGGCGCAGCCTGCGGACCCGTATTTCCAACGACCAGAAATAAACGTGGCGACTGTCAAGGACCCGGCGATGCACGAACGAAGCAAGTCCGCAACGGCTAACGCCGTCACCCACAAATTGGTCGTATTTCGCAAGTTTGGATTCCGCGCTGTGGCCAGGCAAATGAAGGCATTACCTGCTAAGGCCGTTATATCAATTAGTAGCAGCGAGATAGACTCCAAAGCGACCAGCCTTGAACTCCTTGGCGGTAAATCCATGCCTTCTTTGGCGAGAAACTCTTTGCGCACAACTGAGTTGCGGAATTGTTTAAAGCTTTCCTTTCTGTTTGTGCTCCTTGCAGCTGGCTTTGCTGAAATTTACACCACACAAGTTTTGAGCACCCGAGGTTTGTAAAAGATAAAGCTGCTCAGTGCGCTCCACTGACTCAAATTTTAGCTCAAAAATGGTCCGTTGTTGAAAAGACATTTCAGTGGCTGCCAAAAATGGCGTTAGCGCTTGTGCCAAAATTAATACGATATATTTCCACCTGTCTTGTCAAGCGTCTGTGTACCTGTGTGAGACATATGAATCTATACCTACAAATTACGTCTTGTATCGATGGAAATTCGATCGAACTTAAATGCAACGAGCGACTCAATAGAATACGAATTCCGAGAACAAAACATGAACTGAAAACACGATGAATCTAAGAGAATTTATCAACGGGTCTTAAAATTTAATCGAACAGGAAAAGTGACTGAGATCTTTAATGATAACTACCGGTCCTGCCTTAAGTCTTACAAATATTGATTACACTCAGTCAGTCCCGAGTGAGGACAATAAGTTGGCTTGTCGATGGAATTTCTTGCCAAATAAAGGATGGGTAAGAAATTAATTTGTTGGAATTCGATCACAATCTCATTTAATCGCTTCCTAAACTTTTCAAATAAGGAAAAGAGAAATACTCGAAACCACCGAAAAAATGAAAAGATTTTCTTTCCATGACTCGGTCACATGTTAATTGAAAATTCTGTTAATCAGTTTGTTCACCCGGGTTAATAAAACGAATTCTTGGCCCCATCAATTATGCGTTGGCCATTTTTACATTTCCTTGCTTCCGAAATATGGCTCTTTTTTGACAAGCGACACAAAAAGCTGTCAGTTAAGATTGTGCAATTACGTACAAAGGCAGAAAATGTTTAATATTTATTGCCTTAAAGGAAATTTGTTAAATGAAAACAATTTTCAAAAATTCATGGGGCTTAGAGTAAGACGACAGAAAATTTTGATATCAAGTTCTAGCCTGACTTCCGTCGTCTAACAGCACCATTTTCACTAAATTTCTAATACATACATCTGAGTGATGACACTCGGATGACACCCGGTACAATCTATGAAAATCTACGAAAATCCTCTTCTGCAGCTGCCATATGAATATTTGATACCCAGGGCCCAGTTGTTCGAAAGCCGATTAGCTTAATCCAGGATTAGCGTAAACTTTGGTTGCAGTTGTTAACTTTAGGATGAAAGTTTCTTTTGCTGCTTTTGGTTTTTCAGGATTGACGTCCTCAAATCTAAAATTGTGCAGAATATCAGCGTTGATCAGTGTTTGTGGATAGAGAAATGAACTCCTTGGTTAAGTTTTAATCTTGGATTAGGGTTAATCGGCTCTCGAACAACCGGGCCCAGAACAGTAACCATAATCAACCCTTCAAACAAGACGACGGTTCGTAACCTGAGGTCAACCGACTTTCACTCTATTTTCGCAATAAACTTGTGCAACCGGTGAAATCGTTTGTCGGAAATTTATATCTAAAAATCAATCAGGCTTGGTTCCCACTAGCGACACAACTGAACGATTATAATCATAATCACAATCATAAACATAAGCTTCTTATGATCTAGTGGGAAGGTGAACCTCAAATCTTGTCATGCAGCAGCTTTAAACTTGTTTATTTTGTGTACTGTTCTACAGATCATCATCTTTCAAAGTATATTAATTCTGTTACTACTCAGTGACTTACGGTGATGTTGCTTGAGAAAAAAAGAGAGAAAAACCGTCGTTTCTGAGTGAGACCGATATTCAGAGAAAGGCAAACATTTGAACGTTATCATGGGTCGGTACATTTCACTGACCCCCAGTCCATGGACTACCATGATGGACTACCGAAATGGACTACCTATATGGACTGCTAAATGGACTACCAAAAATGGACTACCCTTAATTACCTACCTTGAAAAAAAAATTAGTAAAGTTTGCTTGTTTTCATCGATTGATCGTGATCTCCACCATCTTGTTATTTTTTAAATGCCGCTGGTCAGCTGTTCTGCAGGCGTATTCATTCGTCTCGTGTGATGGCTGACACGCTAGATGGTCAGTAAAAATTTGAATTTATAATCGTTTGTTATAAATAGGGTAGGGAAAATCACAGATATTTTGGTTTTTAAGTGCCCCTAACACCGAAATAATTTTTTTCGCTAAAATTAATCTTTGCACCTATTCAAAACACATTGCGCCTTTAATTTTTTTTTAACCAAATCTCGACTTTTTACAGGCTGTAAAAGTTACGATATCTAGCCGTCATCTGTCACACGATCAAGCTAGTAAGGAGCGTGAGTCTTTTCCCCAGGTAAAGTCACAAACTGATCATCGCGCTACGTCTTTGTAAACATGCATACATAATAGTCAACTGGGGAATAGACCCACGCCCCAGCTGACTTGGTCGTGTACCAAATGATGCATAGTTTATCGTAAGCCCCATAAAAAACTCTCAAGGCTGAAAATAAATGCTACATGTTTTTGGAATATGTACAAAGTATTATAATAGCGGGAAAAAATAACTATTCTTGGGGTTAGGTGCACTTTAAATAAGGTAAGGCTTTTGGAAAGC
>JAEMWC010000061.1:1247500-1265000 GCA_016490735.1 Pachyseris speciosa
GGACACTACTTTGAAGTCAACTCTATTCGAACCCCGCCCCCTCCTTAAATCTAACCCGGCACTTAATCCCACACTAGCCTGCTCCAGGCTCTCAGACATTTCGCGCGAGCGAAGAGCGAAACACGAAACAACAAGCGAAGAACGAGGGAAGAAAATCGCGCGGGGACTGGGGGGGCCTTTCCCTCCCCTTCGCCGCTAAATTTTCTCGTCCTCGCGCGTCCTCGTCCTCGTCCTCGTCCTCGCGCGTCCTCGTCCTCGTCCTCGCGCGCTCGCCCCAAATATCTGAGAGCCTGGAACAGGTTAAAGGCCCTGGCAAACGAGGACACATTAGGACTGTTTATACGAGAGAAAATAAGCCGCGGCTTACTCTGGCCGCGGCTTACATAAGACGCGAAAGGAACCATTTATACGAGTAAAAACTCCTAGGCCAGGATAAGCCGCAGCTTGAGAAAGCCGTGAACGTAGATTTTGTACCATTTATACGGAGTGTTCGCGTCTTATGTAAGCCGTGGCCAGAGTAAGCCGCGGCTTATTTTCTCTCGTATAAACGGCCCTATTGTTCTTATGATGTTTCTTGGGTGCGCAAACGAGCGGGACACAAAGCAAAATGTTGTGTTTCCATGCTGCGCAAACTGGGAAACATTTGTTGCGGACACAAAGTGTTTCTGGTAAAAATCGGAAACATTTTTTGTGTCTCGGACACAAATTTTGTGTCGTCAACAAATGTTGCGCGCGCGCGCAAACAGGGAAACATTTGTGTCCGCAACAGTGTGTCCGCTACAATGTGTCCTCGTTTGCCAGGGCCTTAATTCCCACACGATAAAACACCAAACTTGAGGCAATTACCTCCTGAAGTTTTTTCATCTCCATATCCTGGCGCTCTTTGTTAGCCTCCCGTAGTCTGTCCTCTTCTTCTTGTTTACGCATCGCTAGTTCCTGTTTCTTCTTCTCCTGTTCCTTTTTCTCTTTATCTTGCAGCAGTACCCGTTTCTTTGATTCCTCCCGTTCCTGTTCAAGCTCCTTCCGTTTCTGCTCCTGTTCTAGCCTCAGTTTCTCTGCAGTCTTCATGGCCTCGTTTTCCTCCCGTCGACGTTGTTCTCTGGACCGTCTTTGTGCTTCAGCCATTTCCGCTGCTTTCTGTTCGTCCTCCTTCCTCTGCACTGCCATCCGCTTTTGCTGCTCGGCTTCCCTCTGCGTTTTTTCATCTTCCTTCTCCTTCAACTCATCAAGGTACCGCCGCCATTCAATCTCCTTCATTTTTTGTTCTCTTTCTCTCTTTTCTTTCTCTTTTGCTAACAGCTGTTCCTCAAGCTCTAGCTTCTTCCTCTCGTTTTCTTGTCGTTTCTCCTCTCGCTCTCTCCTCTTCCTTTCCGCATCTTCTCTTTTTTTCACTTCTTCCTTTCCCAACTCGTTCTGAAGCAATTCCGTGACCACTTTTCCTTGTCTTTCCAAAAACACTTGTCTTACACCGGACTCTAACAAGCGAGCCTCCTCGGATGTCTTATCTCGTTCTTCGTCGTATTCTCTCTTTTTCTGATCTGTCAACGCTTTCCTTGTTTCAACAAACTGATTTATCTCCTCGTTTTCTTTCAGCTTCTCCTGCTGCCAGGTCCTCTGTCTTTCAGCTTCTAATCTCGCTTTTTCCTCTTGCCTTCGTCTCAAATCTTGCGCAAAATTCACCCATTCTTCCTCTTGTTTCCGCTGTTCTTCCTGTTTGCGCCTCTGTTCCGCCATCGCCCGTTCTGTTTCCTCCTCTAGATGCTTGAGTTTTTCACGTTCCACTTGCTTTTGCTTTTCAATCCTTCTTTGTTCCTCCGCGGCTTTCTTTGCTCCTTCCTCCGTAAGCCATTCCTGTTTCTTTGTGAACACGTCTTTACTTTCTTGTTGCTTAGTATTGTCAAGTTCCCGTCTTTTTTGGGTTTCCAAAGAAACAAGTTTGTCCGCCTCTTCCTTCGCCTTGCTTTTTTCCGCTTCCCGAAGTTGTTCCAGCTGTTGTTTCTTTTCCATTTCTTCCTGTAACCATTTGTCCTTCAGCATCTTCTGTTCTTGGAGCAGTTTCTCTCTCTTTTTTTCAACTTGCTCGGCTCCTTCTTTCTCCTTCTCTCTCTGATCAGCGATCATTCTTGCAGCTTCTTGCCATTTTTTCTTCTTCTCATTCTCGCCCCCGAAAGCTTTGCACTCATTCGCCATTTGTGATAACACCGTCTCAGCGATGGCTTTCTCTCTGAGCAGACGTTCACTTTTCAAACTGTTCACATACTTGTCATCTACAGTTCCTGGTTCGTCGTCGTTTACATGTTCTTCTGAAATGCCAGCCATTCTTCTTGCAGACTACTGAGCGAACGAAAGCAGAAAAAATGTGGTAAATACCTCCAGATCAAAGACGGCCAGGGTAAAAGTACACGTAGGAAAAACTTACCACATTTTTTACAACTACTAAGTGAGTACTGGATCAGCAGACCATTTTACAGTTGTGTCCTCAGTGAACTCAAGTGTAACCACATTGTAATTCACTGATTAACTCCCATGATGGTGGAATTAAACTTCTTTATTCTATTATTATTATTATTATTATTATTATTATTATTATTATTATTATTATTATTAACTGGCTTATGAGTGGAAGCGAGGCTGGAGTTGACTTTGTTGTGATACAAACCTCACTGCTTTTTATGTAATGTTTAATAAATGAGCAGGAGCGTTTTATCAAGTTTAAAACACGAGGCGCAGCCGAGTGTTTTAGGACTTGATAAAACACGAATTGCGAATTTATTGAACGGCTTAAAAAGCTTTACTGTACATCTATCCATTCTTACACAAAAATTTAGATTTTGGGTTATTTTGGCCTAGAAAATCGGACGTAAAATTTAGTCGTGTCCTTATCAGATATAAAGACACTCATTAAAAATTACCGGTAATTTCTTTTGCATTTCCTTTATGAATTATTAATGGGTTTTTAAATAATTTTAAACGGTCAACTTGACTAGCTAGTACAAGAGCAACATAATGTACACATGGAAAGCAGAGAGGTTTGTATCGAAACAAAGTCTCACATTCATCCAAACGCCATGTCAACATTAGCACACAACTGCAAAATGGACCATTTAACGATTTACTTTTTTAAAAGGCCCCTCGTTCATTGGGCTCATCGCCAAAATCCAAAGTTAGAACAGTCTTCTTCAGCACATTTAAGTCAGCTACCCTGGAGTGCTAGTCCATTACAGTCTGTCGAAGTAACACATGCTTTCTCCTAACTGTTCTCCTGATATTCTTGCTGTACAAGTTGGGAGAATTTGGTTATTAAGAAAAACAGACAACTGCAATTGGTGATCATTTCTCTTATTCTCATCAACTTTATGTTTCATGAAGAGGTGATCTTGTAAGAAGAAGTTTGATGCTGAACAATGTTAGGACTTACAGAGTTAACAAAAGTTTAAAAGGCCCTTTGCATGACCATGTCACATGACCTTCTAAAATCATAAAAAATGGTTTTAGTACAAAATAGATGCCAGAAATGGAAAGGGCACGATGAAATTAGTAAGACTGCCAATTTTGATGCTACTGACATGTAGGTGCGAGATTTTATTGTGATTTTAATGCTTAACAAATTTACTGAGATTTGTACAGTGTAAGGAAAACAGCTGCTGGATGGCAAGCTTCCATCCAGCATACAGTTCTTTTAAATTTTTCACACATTCATACTGCTCTAAAATATCTTACCCAAACGTCAATGGGTTCAAAATTGGCAGTCTTACTAATTTCATCACGCTCTTCCCATTTCTGGCATCTATTTTGTAGCACATTCATTCTTTGACTGTGATTGGTCTTAATAATTAGGTGATAATGGTTAGCTAATTGAGAGCTCCTCAGGTCCTACCCACTGTACACATCCTTCACAAAATAGCTAGTGTTTCTGTATTGCTCGCACCTGTGTCTGTAATAATGTTTATGAAGTGTGAATTAAACAGACAAACTGAAAAACAAGGCTGCATCAGGAACTGGCAAAACAGTCTGTAGTTCAGTACATATTATGAAAAGCTTTGTGGCTTTGTCAAGAAAATTCCATGTGGCAGTTTTTCTCACAACAGATGTGAACAGACAAGAATTTTAAGCCCTTTAAAGCTCAGTTTGTAACAGATAATAATTCAACAGGTATTGTAACTAATTTCTTTCTTCAAGAGAATGATTTCCACTGAATCAAATATAATTTAGATCGGACGAAAAGAGCCAACAGTTACAGTAGAGACCCTGCTGGGGCAACAGTGTTACAGTTCCTGCACCTGGGCGGAGGACTCCTATATTAAGGCGCGGTAATACAGGCAACAAATTCGTACAACTTTCCATGCAACATTGTTGCGATTCGAGTTAGAGCGATGCTGCCCGTTTTACCACTCGTGCAACACTCCCTGATTTTGTTGTGCAAAGTAAAAGGCTGTCCTACTTTCTGCAACATGAAACAACAAAAATTGTTGCCTGACAAGTTGCTTGCGGGGGTGGTGAAATGGGCAACATCGCTCTTCAACTTGTACCGCAACAACATTGCGTGCAAAGTTGCACGAATTTGTTGCCCGTATTACCATGCCTTTAGATGCAAGTGAAGGTCAAGCAAGTTTTAAGAATAACCCAGAGTAATTTTCTTACCTGTATTACACACGCTTACGAAAAAAATCCTAGAGACAGATAACCTCCTTGCTCCTCCCTGGAAGACAATAAAAGAAAGTGTAAACAGACTGAAACAATTAAAGGGAAATCAAGGGAATAAACTTGTTTGAAAATACAGTTATCAATAGGATGCAGAATGAAAGATCAGGGAATACACACACATCAGGTCAGTACAATGCCACAATCATCTAAACTGAAGCACATGTTGAGCACAAAGCCAGCATGATCTAACTATTTCACTACCCCAGTTTGTGGCTATGGTCCTTACCAACCAATTACATGGAAAACCTGGACATTCTGGTTGGAAAACGAAATGGTACTTTACCATTCCATTTGGAACATTTCAGAAATTAATTTTTTAGGCCATTGGCTTAATCAATGCACTTTTTCTTTTCTTTTTTAAGCTTTCCAATAATATTTATTGATACTTAGACTAGTACATTTGTCCATTTTGCATTGGACAAGCTGCAGCAATGAATATTTACACCTAAAATGTCCACCTGGATGGATCCCCAGGGAGGGGGGGGGGGGGGTGGTACTCCCTTATATTGGCTATATAGGTATGTGTGGCCCCAAAGGGTATGGTTTTTTGCCTTTTGGTCTGAAATAAGGTATCAATTTTGACCATTTTGGCCTGAAATGGGGTATGGTTTGTGCACTGTAGTCATGAATTGGGTAACTATGTTTCTCAGAAGAAGCTACTTTTTCATCTTTAGGCAAAAAGGCCATCAACAAAAGCCCTTCTTTTAATGCCAACTGTGTACATGAAATAGGTCTGAAATAGGGTATCGAATTTTTGGTCAGGTCTGAAATAGGGTAGGGTAAATCGCAGATTTTGGTCTGAAATAGGGTAAGGGTTTCAGGAAGCAGGTCGCACACCCCCACCCAAATTTTCTAGGATTTGAACCCACAAACTTCCGCACAGCAGCCTGATGCTCTTACCAACTGAGGAAGTCAGACAGCAGTGATATAAGCTATGGTTCAATTTCATCCTTGGTTTAATTTTTTCTCCCTTTGTTTTTAAGTAATTATCATACATTACCATAAATTACCATACCCCAAAAAAAAAAGGGAAAAACAAAATTTCAATCAAGGATAAAACTGAACCATAACATATACATCGAGTACTACCAAGCTCCCAGACAGATTGATAGCTCAGTTGGCAAAACCTTAGCACTTGAAAAACAAGGTCATAGATTTAAAGGGGCACTGTCACATACATACATACATATTTAATAATCCTAGGAGTCAATAGACTATACAGGATACTAAAAACAGCAATTGGATAAACTCAAAGATGGGTTTGCAACAGTGAAATGTTTCAAAGATTTTGGAGATTTCCTGCGAAGTACTTAATACATGCACTCAAACTATTTGCGATTGTCTATGTCCAGTGATGATGAAGAGGAAATGGATTACAAATTGAAAAAGTTAGGTTAACTCTTTCAAATTTTGTCATTGTGTCTTGGAAAATTCACTGTAAAATTATAATACTAGTTTCATTTCATGTAATTTAGAAAAAGTACTTCTTAATAATTTAAACAAACTTACAACAGGAATTGCCATGACTGTAACCCTTTGAGTTGTGTTAGACTGCCAGCAGTCTTTTTTTTTCCTCAGATCACGTGCACATACAGTGTATGGACAGTATAATTACGGTATGCAAAAAGAGAATGCATTTCTTGAGGCTCCGCCGTGACTTTGCCACTTGAAAGTTTGCTCTACCTTGCCAGATTGAGTGAGCATTACAGAACTTAGGACAAGAGGAGGGTCTGCTTAGCTTGCAATCTTTAGTCATGTTCATAGACATTTAATTCCCAAAGCAAATTTGACAACAGCCAGAATTTCAGCTTAATCTTTGACTTAGACATACCATACATGTCCAATACTCTGACATAATGAGATTCATAGTACATCACAATAGACATCACAAAGTGACACAAAGTGTCCCATTCTTCATGTGTCACAAAACTGTTACTATTTTGTTAAGAAATATGGTTTGGGGACACTTTGTGATGGCTATCACAAGGTATCATGAATCTCATTATGTCGGAGTATTGGACAACCTTCAGACATATAGTGCAGAATCTTTCATTAGCTGAACCCAAGGCATGAATTATGTTAACATATTCACAGATATGCAGCACTATTTATTAAAAACTCACATTGTGATCAGCAATACATATTTGGCATATTAGACCTGAGATATGACACAACTTTAGTTTAAGTGGTTAATGCAACTTCAGGTTTGCGCTACATGCTATAATCATCAATGTAAATTCACCATCCAGTTAAACCTCCTATAAGCCAACACCCTTGGGACGAGCACAGGTGTCCACATACAGGAGGTTAGGGGTATAAATGCCCAGGGGGGGGGGGGGGGGGTACTCCCAGAAAATTATGGTGGGGATGTGTCGCCCGCTTCCTGAAACCCTTACCCTATTTCAGACCAAATTCTGCGATTTTCCCAACCCTAAATCAGACCTGACCAAAAATTCAATACCCTATTTCAAACCTATTTCACATATACGGTTGGCATAAACATAATTAAAAGGCACAAAAGTAGGGCTTTTGTTGATGGTCTTATCGCCTAATGATGAAGTAGCTTCTTCTAAAAAACATACCCAATTCAAGACTAGAGTGCACAAACCAAACCCTATTTCAGACCAAAATGGCTAAAATACCATACCCTTTGGGGCTGGACATACCTACAGTGTATATAGCCAATATAAAGGAGTAAGGGAGTATCCCCCCCTCCCCCATCCCCCGGGGTATAAATGTAGGGATTCATTGGGGAAATTACTGGGACTGTGGTAGTCTGTGTGGCAGGTGTTCAAATGGGAGGGAGAGGGGAAAACAAGGAGCGAGAAGTGGGCTAAAGGACTGTGGTTTGCTGGGTCCACTTAAAAAGTGTTGACTTATGGGAGGCATACATAAGCAGAGTTTTGACTGTATTTTCATGTGATTTATTACAGATGTAAATTCACTTTTGCCTTTTCTCGTGAAAAAGGAATACAAAAACAGAAAGAAGAATTTCCAAACTGCTTTTCGCCAACTATAAGTCAAATTTTGGGATAATTTTCTGGTATCTTTCACACTTATATTATTAATTTTTCTTGAAACAGTTTATTATAATTCTGTATATTTTTACACCTTAATATATTTATGGTTTTGTTGACTTTTTCTCAAGCAAATAATAATTGACAAATGAAATGTTCGATGCCTGTCAATCAACAGGCACCTACATTAACTTGGGTCAGCTAAAATTAGAGTAAAGTTTGCTCATGAAAAGTTTGACATCTGAAATGGACCTGAGACACTTCCTGGCTGACGACCAGATGTTTCATGTACACATCAAGAATACATACAGTTGTAGCCTTTTAGGCCTGGTTCAAACGTCGAACTTCTCATGTGCCGAACCTAATGCAAATGAGCGAAAACAATAGATTTTTCTCATTTGCATTAGATTCGGTACATGAGAAGTTCAACGTTTGAACCGGGTCTTAGTCTCAGGGGCACCCAGCAACAAGTTTTGGTCGATACTGTTCGCTGGAGGGTAGTTCGCCTTTGGTTTTTGGCGTCGATTAAAGAGAGCACTTGGATTTTTGCAACTAAAAGATTTGCAATGGGGAAATCAAAGGCCCTGAGTTTTTCAGAAAGGTCTTAATTTCTGTTTTTTGCTGTCAAAAACGTCAGCTAGTGTTTTTGGAAAGAAAATAATTTCCTTGAAAGTTTGTGGAAAGGTCATTTCAGCTTGCATTTTCTCAAAGAAAGATTAATTTTGTTCCCTAACATTTTCAGGAAATTAAAATTTCAGCTAAGGAATCCGAACAGATCAAATTCTTCTAGCTAACGAAAACATCACTTTAAGGTAATTCCCTTGAAAATGACGTACTATCCAGATTTTTTTCAAACTTGGCACAGTTGATAGCCATGCATAGGACATTGAAAAAATGAAATAAAAAGATGGGGTCATCAAGCTTGTTTTCGCCCTGCATGCCCATCATTCTAAGTGTTTTTACTGAGTTGCACAAGAAATGTTCGAAATTTGAACAACCTCCAAAAATTGTTATTACATAGCAAAAACTTTGAATAGTAGTGAACGAAACCTAGAGCCTAATTGTTTCTGTGCTATAATCTTTCAGTATAGTGATTTCAAATTGTCCGATCTTGCTAATAATGTACAGAAATTGGACCACTATGTCATCATCGCATACACCTCCCTGGCTGCAAATGCAGAGTTTCATGTCATTTATACTTAAATAATCCAACTTCTACTATTAAATGTTTTCTCTCCTTAAAATATGTTTTTTGTGTCCCTATTACGAGTAAGTAACACCAATAAAAAAGGGGGTCACTGTGCTCGTTTCTTTGCAACATGACCGAAAAGGGAAAATTTTGGCTGACAAAGCTCAATGTCAAGGCAAATACGCCATGTTTCTAATGTGCACGTGCTTGCATGTGCGCTAAATGATGCCATAAATTATGCGCAGTAAGGATGTGCCATGCAATTGTAAGGAATCACCTTAACCAGACTTCAAACACCATAAGGTACTTAAAGATGCCTTTCTACAGCTTTTGGTGTATTTGGCTCGTTGGGTGCCCCCATAGTCTCAGATCATGGTTATTATCGGTGACTAACGCCATCAGCCATATATCATATGACCTACATACCGGCTATATCGAGTGCTACCATACACGTAAAGCCGGGTTACAGACGAGCAAGTTTTCCTTGACAAGTGTCATTGACAATTTTTATTTGCTCGTGTTTATGAGCGACAAGTTTTCTTTGGCAAGTTTTGCCTTCACAAGTTTTATTTGCTGGTGTGAACGAATGAACAAATTTTCTTTGACAAATATTCACTGTAGCCAGCAATTCAATTACACAGCGGACGGCAATTTTTTTGACAAGTTTTCCTTGTTGACCCGTACAGACGAGCAAGTTCTGCGATGTGTCAAGTTTTCCTTGACAAGTCCACTTGTTCAAAAACTAGCATGCTAGTTTTTGAACAAGTGCACTTGTCAAGGAAAAACGTGACAAGGTTTTCTTTACACACCAGCAAATAAAGTTTGACAAGTCAAAACTTGTCAAGGAAAACTTGCTCGTCTGTAACCGGCTTAAGCTTAATTCATTCATTCCAAGTGGGTGTTTTGCTCAACCATCTGCAGAGCGTGACATACCCAGTTGGAAAAAATCATTTCAAAAAAAATCATTTCATTTGGTTATTACCATTTCTTTTATACGGAGGAATCTTTCACGAGTCCTTTTACAATCCTTCACTCACCTAAGGATACAAATTTCGAGCAAAACGTCTAGGTGGTCCCTGGGTTGTGATCTGTCTAGGCTTGTAACTTCCTGTTCTCGTATGGAGCCGTTCTCCCGTGCAGCTCTGTGCTTTATGCCAACAGCTGTCTAAAATCGGGTATGTAACCGAGATCAACAATCAAAAAATCTCTTGGATAACTGCCACATGGTTTCCTTGTTAATCTAATGCTACTGACATTTTGCTATTGAAAAGAATTGCAATCCTCAAGAACATTTTCTGTCCTCAACCAAAACACTCTTCACGCTTGTTTGTCCCAGTGCTTCGCAGCCAGGTACCAAGGGGAGGGGCTAAGGGGAGGGCAAAGCGGTGCGCGCTGGGGAGGGGTGGGGATTTGGAGTAAGGGCAGGGTTCCTAAACGTCTGGGAGTGGACCAAAATGTATAAAACTAGTAAGGAAAAGGAGTCCCTAAATTTCTTTTTGGCTGTAAAAACCGAACAAATAATTCAAATTGACCTCCATGTGAGGGTTAGAGTTAGAGTGTAGTAATGCACCAAACAATAGCCTGCGAGCCTTGCAATTTATGCAATTGCGAAAAGAAGCTTGAAAAAAATTCAGGACTTCAACGGGGTTTGAACCCGTGACCTCGCAATTACCGATGCGATGCTCTAACCAACTGAGCTATGAAGCCACTGACGTTGAAATCAAATGAACAATGATCCTCGCAGTTGTGAACGCAAATTATGCAACGTCAGTGGCTTCATAGCTCAGTTGGTTTAGAGCATCGCACCGGTAATCGCGAGGTCACGGGTTCAAACCCCGTTGAAGTCCTGAATTTTTTTCAGGCTTCTTTTCGCAATTGCATAAATTGCGTTCACAACTGCGAGTATCATTGCTCATTTGAGTGATGACTATACCTACCAGAAACTACTACTCATGATATATTTTGACATCGTTTTTCTTTCTTTTCTTTGCTCCCATTTTCGTCGGGAAAATGAGAACAAAAAAAATTAATAATAATAATAATAATAATAATAATAATAATAATAATAATAATAATAAGTAATAGTAATTGGACCGAGTGGAGTACAATTCAGGGAGTAATCGCGCGAGTAATTTCAAAATCAGCCGAGCGCGAAGCGCGAGGCTGATTTGAAAATACGAGCGCGATTAGTAATAGTAATTGGACCGAGTGGAGTACAATTCGTAATAGTAATTGGACCGAGTGGAGTACAATTCAGGGAGTAATCGCGCGAGTAATTTCAAAATCAGCCGAGCGCGAAGCGCGAGGCTGATTTGAAAATACGAGTAAGGAGAGTAATCGCGCGAGTAATTTCAAAATCAGCCGAGCGCGAAGCGCGAGGCTGATTTGAAAATACGAGCGCGATTACTCCCTGAATTGTACGACACGAGGTCCAATTACTAATTAATCGTATCTATAACAAATTTCGAGGTCCAATTACTAATTAATCGTATCTATAACAAATTTCGGAATTAAAAATTTCTTTTGGGAAGGTCTTTTGAGCGAAAACGTCTGTAGCGCTTTCCATATGTTTTGAAAACTGCAGGAAACGTTTGCAAAGGAAGCCATTAAAGCGCGCGTAATTGACGTGAAAATCACGTGGGTATCCAATTACAGGTATCCAATTACAAAAAGTTCAAATTGGATACCTGTAATTGGACACCCACGTGATCGCGCGCCGATTACGTGACAAATAGGCGCGCGGAGAACCAATCACGATCGAGAATTTTGTTATAGATACGATTAAGGGAGTAATCGCGCGAGTAATTTCAAAATCAGACGAGCGCGAAGCGCGAGGCTGATTTGAAAATACGAGCGCGATTACTCCCTGAATTGTACGACACGAGGTCCAATTACTAATTAATCGTATCTATAACAAATTTCGAGGTCCAATTACTAATTAATCGTATCTATAACAAATTTCGGAATTAAAAATTTCTTTTGGGAAGGTCTTTTGAGCGAAAACGTCTGTAGCGCTTTCCATATGTTTTGAAAACTGCAGGAAACGTTTGCAAAGGAAGCCATTAAAGCGCGCGTAATTGACGTGAAAATCACGTGGGTATCCAATTACAGGTGTCCAATTACAAAAAGTTCAAATTGGATACCTGTAATTGGACACCCACGTGATCGTGCGTCGCCGTTACGTGACAAATAGGCGCGCGGAGAACCAATCACGATCGAGAATTTTGTTATAGATACGATTATAAAAATAAGTGTTGTGGACTGGTCTCGTACCAGATCACAAGTTTTTCAGCAGAACATCGAGTGAGATCTGGGTTTGAGCTTACTGTTGAAAGCGATAATCCGACGGATAATCCGTCATTTGTACGTCATTCAGTCGTGGACATCAATAAAATATAAAGCAAAGATTTTGATTGATTTACAGCCTTACCGAGGTTTTATTAAATTTGAACTACTGTAGTATTTAGGAAGTAGGTCTCAGAACATCTTGTAGCCTGCCTCCGCCTCGTCGGGTATCAAAAAATGCCTGGACTTCTTCTGTCGAGTTCTAGGACAAAAACTGTTGCAGTTACGTGCAATAAATAATTATAACAAGAAAAACGTTTATTCTCAAGACACAGTGTTTGCTCAGTTTCTAAAAACGTTGTTTACTTTGTGCATGCCCCTTTGACGTTAGATCAACACTTCATTTTGTTATTGAAATTTAGACATCTGAAAACTTTGCTTGTTTTTAATAACGTTGAAGTAGTGACACAGCATCTTGGCACGCAAGTACAACCAAAATCGACAAAGAATCGAGGGAAATGGAACTCGTTGCAGTAATTTTGCTGGCCTGTTGTGCTCTTGCGCAGAGCTCTTTCAACTACCCTTCAATTCTATGGGATTCCAAAAACCCTATGTAAGTCGCTTGGTGTTACTGTGTTATTTAAATTTGACCTAATTGATGTCTTGTTCTTCACACTAGTCCTCATCAACAGTGGATTTTTTGTCCCAATTTTCCTCGTCTTATCGGGGCTTTGAAATCATCTAGCAATGAGAGTCAAGACTAACGGGAGAAATGTGTGCAGATCAAACTGACAGTGCCACTTAATATGCAACACATGAGTATCTTAAGCCTGGTGTATGGAGCAGCGAAGGAATGTTACCGCCATACATAGAGAGCAACTGATGTTTATTTTGAAAGTTTATAGTTTTATCCTTTTTGGCAAACATCAGAGCTTAAGTAACCTTTCATTTTTTCCATCATTGTGCACTGTTTGTATTCCAGTGTGATATAACTAAAATATAACTGAAATATAACTAATTCAAGGAACCTAGATCTTCGTATTGCTTAAATATGTCTAACCACCAGAAAAGAAAAGTATCCGCAAAAAATTCTTTGCACAACTAGCACTATATCCGCTTACAAATCGGCAATGATCCAGGCCAGTTAACTTCACCATGCCTAGTGACCATAAAAAGATCGTGAATAAAGTATTGCAATTGATATGTTGTCTTGAAAGACATATTAATCTTTAATTTGCACTCTACTGCGATTATTTACTTGAGTCTAACTACCAAATTTGGTATATCATTACCAAAAGATAAAAACTGCTAAGCACCGAGTTTCCTATAATCAGTTGATGTACATTTTGTTTTCATCTCTTACAGATTTCAACCTAATTATTCCATAACCGTACTTCCCAATAGCAAACTAAAAATCGTTTGCCCGAATCACGCAATGATCCCTATGCTCGTTCAGGGCAGCACACCAAAGGAGGAGATGTATGAAAACTTGTGGATGGTGGACAAGCAAGCTTATGACGCATGCGCCGTAGACACCTCTAAAAGGGGAAATAGACTTCTGATGAAGTGCAATACACCACTGCAACTGAGATACTTCAGTATAGTGTTTCAGCCGTTTAGCGCAATCGCTGATGGTTTAGAGTTTGAGCCAGGAAAAGACTACTATTTCGTTGGTAAAATCTCTGACTTGACATGTACTTTTATTTATTATTCAACACATTGTGACAATGTCCAAATATGGTCATGACGTTCTCAATCAGTTCGTTGCGCTTACTCAACAGATACCCTGCGATATACGTAATTCTCCCCCATCCAAAGAGGCTTACAGAGCCGATGCACGGGGGTGGGCTTAGTATTCCAAGTCAGCCCTTAACAAACCCAACCCCATCCCTTCCAACCTTAAGATCTCTATCCACCAAAAGTCATCACAGGAATGCTGGTAAACTATAGGAAGTGTGCTACTTGAAAAGTTTTTAAGATTATTGTCATCGCATTTCAGCCACTTCCACTGGATACAAACTGTCTCTGGATCAGACTTCAGGAGGACGCTGTTCTACGCATAACATGAGGATAAGGGTCTATGTTTGCAAAGATGCAAATGGTAAGAAGTGATTTCCAGCAGAATAATCTTATCTCCCGCCTCAAAAGAGACACCGGTACTCTCGTCACACCATAGAGACGCCATCAGAGAACAACTTAACATTTACAGTCATGCTATCTTTAATGGTGATGGTAATGGATTTATATACCGCGCGCACTCAGGGCAGTTTACAACCGGGGAGGGTACTCCCTATAATGGCCTATACGAGGAGGCTCCGCCCGAAAGGGGTCCCTTTTTCACCGGCGCTTCAGGTATGTGAAGGGTAGGGATTTCACGAGTCGAAGTATATGAAAGGGTAGGGAAATCTGTCATTTAGGTATTTAAAAGGGCCTTTCATTAAAATATTTCGAACACACATACCTTATGACTGTACTGTTTTAATTTATTGAACGCTACATGAAAATGACAAGAAGACTTCCTGTTGTAGGTATACGAAAGGGGTACTATTTGTCAATGGAAGGTACACGAAAGGGCTACCTTTTCTGTCAAAAATGGTATATGAAAGGGTAAGGGGTCGGACTTCGGGGCGGAGCCTCCCCGTATTTAATTATTTTAGTAACCCCCCCCCCTCCCCCCCCCCGCCGTGGTTTACAGCTGATTTTTCTCTAGGGTGAGATCGGACGTCAGCCTGTAAAGGCGCATCTGGCAGCCGCTATCAGTCCATATTTGATCTCACAAACCCACACATCAATGTCAAAGACAGATGAAAGGGGCAAGCTGCACCAGTTGCAACACCTCACAAGATTGGTTAAAAAAAACAAAAAGACAAAAAACAATAAACAAAGAATGAAAACAATGGAACCTAGCCCTATAACAATAGAGGTGCAGCCTATAAAGATCCAGTGAAATTATAGGTTTTAAAGAGGTGCAGGCCTACTCACGGGGGTGGAGAGGGGGGAGATGAAAGATGGATATAGACCACCACCCAGGGAACTGCGTCCCCTACATTTTTCGAACAGTGTGTGGGCTCTTTAACGTCCCACAGATTATTAGGAACAGGTGTTGTGGGACGAGACCTACGGTGTATCGTCCTTATTCGAGAAGACTAGAAAGTCTAACCGTTTACAGATGTAATTACAAAGGCAGCACTTTCTCCTCGATTATTTAAAAGACCCTGAGTGTTGGCCGGCCGGGGTTGAGCTAATAGGTCGGCGGCTTAAAACACCGTTGTCAAGCTATTATGTTGGATGTATACCACTGTCACGCTCGTTTTGTGTCCTCAGATCCCAAGTGTGTCACAGCTTCAGTTTCAACTGCTCAACCAACCAAGACAGTCACTATATGCCCTACCCCGTCTCAAGCTGTGCATATTTCCTCCACAGTTGTCAAGCAGCCGCCATACTGTTCCGGTGGGTGACTAGCCTAACAATATTATAGCAAAGTGAAGTTTACCGCAATGACGTAGCTTTACATCATCCGTTGGTTATAAATGATATATGGAAGAGTTCACCTGCTTTTATGTTGCTCACAATTAGCTGGCACATCACTCACGCAAACACTCAAGTGGCAATCTGCTGTTGGCATTCTTTCCCCACAATCGTTTCCCCACAATCGTTTGCTTTCATCTAATCTTCGGAATAAATAGCAGTTTCCTTTCTTTATGTATAGCTTCAGATATCCAAATTTCATCCGTCTTGATGTAATAGATAAAGTTGAATACTTTTCCCTCAAGCAGCTGCCGACAAGTATCAAGTGAGTGAACTACTGAACAACACGCGCCTCATACCAGAGATTTTTGTCCACACGAGTCCGCTGACCAACCTATGGGCTCATCTCAAGAACATGACCGACAAACTGGACGCCATACAAGACAAACTTGATAACTGCAGCTTTAGATCTGGTGTGGGAAGTGGAAGCGTGACCCTACCAATTCCAACAACTCCAACTCCAGGTTAGTCACGTGACGACATTTGGCTGAAAGAAGGGGCGGCGTGCGCAACATTAAGATCACTTTTTAGTGAAGATGTTTTAGAATTGATGCAGCCACATTTGGGTAGTCAAGAATCTGCAAGCAGCCAGCTACGGTCTTAACCACTCACAGACAATACAAGCAAAACAAGCTAAGCAAACACCGGTTTAACTGGCTTCTTATACCAATGTTACCATAATAATGAGTCTCTTTTGAATATTACTCAAGTAGCACGCTGAAAACTCCCTGTAATGCACTGCGAGCGCGATGAGTATGACTTTTCCTAACTATTTAACTAGTCAAGGGTTTATTTGTAGCACAAATTAACTGTGTTTCATAAAATGATATGGACTTCAACATTTGCTTTTCAAGGCAAACCAAGTTAACAGGCTAAGCGAAACTACATCTACATCATATTTCGTCAGTAAAATCGAAATATCACACCAATTGTGAATAAAATAAAATAAAATAAAATAAAATCATACAATAATATGAAAACCTATAAACCTGTAAAATATTAAAAACTATCAACTAATTTAGATTTTAAAATGTCTCAAAGACGTCGTCTTCTGGGAGGGAATTCCATTTATTAATTATACAAGGAAAGTACGAAAAACTGCCGAGTATGCATTTGCACGGCTCGCAGTTTTTCATTTCACCGATCCTTAGACGGATATGACTGATATGTCCTAATGCTAAGCTTTTGCAAATTAATCACGTATTTTTGTCGCAAGAAGGAAAGGCGAGGCTTCATAGTTCCACCTCACGGCTGTAGTTGGTATGAATCGAACCGAGGCACTTGCCCCGATAAAACTTTGAGTTTATGCTGTTTGTTTTTCTTTGCGTGTGTGTGTGCTAGGAAAATATCGAGCTTTGTAATTTTACTTAGGCGTGAGCACATTTTTTCAGGTTTCTGTAAGGGGCCATACATAAAACAATGTCAGTAAATAAATATGAAAGACTTTTTTTCTGATATAAAACAATGTAGTCAAAGTCACTTAAACATTGATCTGAAAACAATTTTCAGTCTTTGAATTTGTTTATTTACTTCTAACAGTTTATTCTGACTGCAAGGCGCTTTACCAAGCGGGATTTAATGTCAGCGGAGTTTACGTTATAAAACCCAAAGGAAGTAACAACTTGTTTCCAGTCTACTGCGATCAAACCACGGATGCGGGAGGCTGGATAGTAATTCAGAAGCGCTTCGACGGTTCAGAAAGGTTCAGTAACCGGACGTGGGTCGAGTATCAAAATGGCTTCGGCAACCTGACGGGGGAATTTTGGCTGGGTCTGGA
>JAEMWC010000061.1:1275000-1315000 GCA_016490735.1 Pachyseris speciosa
CCTTTGCCTTCATCTTGGCGTCTCAATGTTGCACAATATCCAAACTATTAATAACCAGTGTTAGTAGTAACACCAGAACGTTTGGTGCAAAACTAAATAAAGAGTAAGGATTTAGAAAGGGGGTTAGCTGGTAAAGGCCTTGCTGAGCTGAATGTTGTTTCAACGCGCAAAATGAAAATAAGGGGCTGATACTGTGTTAGTGCAGAATGTTTTGGGTTCAACGAGCGCAACTCCGTCTGACCAGTTGCCCAAGGGAGGGTGGTGAGAATGTCTGTCGCGTGGCTTGTGCTCGCCCAAAAGTCAACTACCTTCGTCACGTAACATCCATAGCTGCAATTAACTGTAACTATCGATTTCTCTCTTCTTAACAGTGGGATCCCACCGCATTCATCTTCGTTTCCCTGGCCACTATTTCCAGACATGCCCATCTCAAGTCACAGTGAGTTTGTTATCTGTAACTCTCACTGTGACCTCTCAAAATCCACATTGTCACACATCCATGGCGCAAACAAGTTTGCCTCGGGACTTCCCTCGGGACCAGCATATGAAGCGTTCTGTTGTAATTACGACGCCATGTTTCTTCCATGTGTCAATGGTATATCATCTTTGGCAACACATGTGCAGTCTTCTAAGAAAGAGAAGAGGAGTGAGAAGAACAAAGAGAAGAAGCTGATTTGTGGGATATGTAAGAAAATGTTCATGCGTCCCTCCGCCTTGAGAGTCCACATGCGCATACACAATGGAGAAAAACCGTTCCAGTGCGTACACTGCCCGCGATCATTCAGTCAGTCGGGCAACCTCACAGTTCACATGCGCATGCACACTGGTGAGAAGCCGTTCACGTGCACAGTCTGTCGCAAGGGATTTTCCCAGTCTAACTCCCTTAAGGTCCATATAAGGACGCATACTGGAGAAAAGCCATTCAAATGTAGGAGCTGCATGAAGCATTTTGCAGACAGGTTGGTTAAGTTACTGTTGTTTTCTACAAACGTTTTAAGGCCATTTTCACAGTTTTCATTGCACAAAACTAAAAAACTAAAGCAACTAGTCTGGCCAATCACAACTCAACTGCCGTAAGGAGCGCAATGAAGAGATAAGAATTCCAAAACTAACGCCAAGCGCAGGAAAAACATGCGAACAAGTCACGGTTGGATCTGGTCTTGATTCTCAGGCGTCGGTTGAGAACAGTTTCGTTTTTTGTCACAGAGAAAAGCGAAGCAAAACGAAAGGAAATCTGATTCACTTTTTATTGACACTCAATAAAAAAGTGGGTTGAAATTTGCAAAGGGTAAGCATTTATTGCCTTACGTCTAACCAAAATTTCGCACTAATCGGTAATCATTATTCTCATCAGGTCATCACTCGCCAAACATATTCGAGCCCATGCTGATGCTGACATTGGCCAGATTCAGCGCTACTAATTTTAGTCATCTTTTGTCTGAATGCACATCAACCTACTGTAAACTCAGAGGATGAAGGCCACTCAAGCACTGAAAGACGTCCGTGCGAAAATCTTCTAATATTACGTTTTACATTAAATTTTACGTTTCTGCTGCAGTTAGAGAATGAGTTACTTATGTCAAAAATATAAAACGGTTTGGGTAGACACCCACGGTTGTACTACGAAGTTTATTTTGTATAGCTCATTTTCCAACGTGTACTAATACATTCAACCGAAAGCATCATTGCTAACAATTGAAAGTAAATCCCATAGATGGACATTTACGAACCCTGAGTATCAGCGGATTTTGATAAGCCATAGGTATCATACGGAAACTTGAAACGTATGACGTGGCTTGACCGATAGTGAAACGAATCGCGTTCGCAGTAATTTTGTGCAATAACAATAAGGTCAGTTAGCGCCAACGTTCTTAAAACACCCCCCTTCCGAAAAATAATTACATTTTCCTTTATATTATTTAAGACCTAAGTATATCAAAATCATTTACTTTAATAAGACTTTTAATGACGTGCTGTACTGTGGTTAGACTTGAATTTTTGGTCTTCCAGAAGCTTCATGTTTAAGAAAGTGAGTCACACGGCTTCAGAAGAAACGTGGAAGACATATTACCAAGTAGATTTCGAAATCGAGTTTGCCAAATGTTACGTCCCTGTGATAATCTAATAAACGGGATAAAGATAATTGAAAATAAAGAAGTAAAAAGTGACTGAAAGGTTGACTGTTTAATGTTCATGTAATTAGTTGCGTCACTTTACGTTTGCACATTTTATAGCTGCCTTTGAGAAGAAGATGCCATCTCCTCACTTTTTCCTCTTCAAATTAAAGGAAACAAGTCTGAATAGATCAGAATTTTTCCTTCGTCGTATCTCCATCCTTCCTTATCGGTATGCTTACGTCCACCTTACGAAAACTTGCATCTAAATTCCTTTGATCTTCCCTGCCTTTTTCATCTGGCTGTTGCGCAATTTAGCAAATAGGGAGTCAGTGTTCAAGCCTTACACCCTTTGCAGGTTTCTTTTAATACACCACCATTATTTCCCAATACAAGACACCTTTCAACCTAATATAATTGAGGGCGAGGGAAAGGCAACATTGCACAGTCAAGAATTGCACAATAAGCTGGATGTACCGCTATAATACCTAGAGATATCCACCATGCAGATTCCATTAGCGCTTCTGAAGTCTGTCAGGGCAGGTAGGTAAAATCAATATTTTCTGAACCTATAAGATATGAGACGATAAGGCAATACGGATTACTACATGGAAATCATATCAATTCTTAAATCATGACCTCTAGGAAAGAAGACTGAAATTTTTTCAGCGAAGGTCCCGCATGTCCTTTTACTGCAAATTAAATATATGATATTTCAGATATTCACACTAGTTGGAGAGTAACGTCGTGACCAGATGTAGTTTTAACAGTTTCACGTACATATCGTAATGGTAATCTCTTTACCATATTAATTATGGGTGAATTAAGTACCGTGGCTTCTTTTTTCAGTGCGTGTACGTGCTGTATATCATTGAATTGTCTTAGAAAATGGATTTTTACGGACATTTCCTACGGTATTAGCACAGCAATTTTTCGCCGAGTGACTTAGAGCGGTTTTCAATTGAGTGTCGAAAGTAATTATGATTTTGCTTTGGTTTTGCATTGCTTCGCTCTGTGATTGGACAAGAAAACTCGTGCCACTTTCTCAACCAATGAGAAGCAAAACCAAAACCATACGCGTATTTTCCCGCGCTTTGCGCCGGCTACATGTAATTGCTTCGTATTCTGATTGGCTCATTGCATTGCTTACTTCTGTTGTGATTGACTGGAGTAATTGCTTTGGTTTTGGTTTTGGTTTTACGACACTCAATTGAAAAGCGCTCTAACCATAAAGCAGATTTTTGCAAGGCCTGTTGAAGTACAAAAAAAGAATTTTAGGGGTAGACATGCGGTTTGGGAGATAAATGAACCTTGATACAAATTGCCATGCATTTGAAGGCTTTTTACTGACGATCCGGTTTGTTGCTAAAATCGTTCCGCAAGATTCGTCCGGCGTCATCCCCAAATCCCAACAGTCCTGCCACATATACTGCATTCGCCTTCCGACAGTTACGAAAACTCATGGTCAAATAGTTTAAAATTTAGCTTAAAGATGAGTGCTTCAGAAATCAAGCACGAGTTTCATCCTGTGATAACTATCCTCAACAGAAAAAGATGATGGGAGCATCCATTCCTAAATCATTCACAATGAGGTCCTGGCTCGCCGACGACAGTGGATACAATGGATACGAAATGAGCAAGTGGGGAAGGTATATGCGTTACTATTGTTTGCTTGATTATTGCCTTCCCCTTCTATACTTTACTCTTTACCGTAAAATCTGCACCTTTTTTCTCAAAATTCAAAAATCGGGGGTGTGGCTTATCTACGGAAACATCTGAGAGTAGAGTTCTCTAAGGGTTAATTAATATGCATAAAAACCTTTTTACCTTTTTACTTTTGTAGTTTTCACTTTGTAAAGCGTCTTAGAACTTTATTATTATTATTATTATTATTATTGCTCATAATCTCAGATTGTTTTCATTGGCTCCGGGTGACAACAAGTTGTCTGGCGAAACCAAGAAGCGTCTTTCATTTTACTTTCCTCTCCTGTCTACATCTCTCATCTCCATCCGAGAGGAAACTTGGTCGGACCACCTTGAAATGGGCTTATCCCAGAAAAGTCTGATTGATTGACATGGTGTAGTGTGATGCCGACTGTGCTCTACACGCCAGCTCCTCGCGCGCGGTTAACGCTTCTGTGCCCATGCCCCTTCTCCTTTTCTACACTTCCAGGGGGGGGGGGGGGGGGGGGGACGAGGAGAGAGAGAACAGAGTATGGGAAGCGGGAAATGTTGACAGCCCTGTCCCCTACCCCCTCTTCCCCACAGGATTACTCACAGGGCTTTTTTTCTTAATCGCAGCAAATATCCACAGATGGCACAGATGGCGGAAACAATTTACGCACCCTCGTGCGTTGGCTTTCCATGTCGCTACTGTCATGTTGGCGACAACATGGAACCTCTGTTGATCAGCTTCTTTCATCCTTTGGTGCAGTATCCTCTACAGAATGGCTCATGGCCAGCTGTTCAAGGAGAAGAACAACAGATTAAGTGTCAGGTAACCAAGCCGTATACGTACATTTTCATTTTAATTTCAGAAATATTGACCACGACGACAACGGCTGAAGACGACGACGACGACGACGACTCACGACAGACGACGACCGCTGACGAGTGAAATTATTACAAAGTTTTGTGGAAGACTTGAGGATCGATTTCATTTTGGGAAAAAATCACATAACATAGTGGTGTCGCTCATTGTCTCCTTCCTTTTAGATGTACATTACGCAAGTCAAGCAAGTGCACGCAACTGCCTTTTTTTGTTTAAAAATTCTCAAACTGTCAAGTTCAATGAAATCTTTCTCCTATTTTTTAGCCGAATGCTCCGTGGATAGAAAAACACCGTAACGAGCAACGTAAGGTTAGACCTCAGTGCCAAATCTGCAAGAAATATTTCGCCCGCAAATCGTGCCTGGTAGTTCACATGAGGAATCACACTGGTGAAAAGCCATACAAATGCAGTTATTGTTCCAAGGCATTTACTCAATCAACGAATCTCGTGGTACATCAGCGAACTCACACCGGGGAAAAACCTTACGCATGCCCCATATGTCATAAGCACTTCTCCCAGTCCTCGTCGGTCACCACGCACATGCGCACTCACACTGGCGAGCGCCCTTTTCAGTGTGTCAAGTGTGGACTGGCGTTTGCTGAGAGGTAGGTTGTTATAGCCCTTGATGAATGTAGTATAACTTTCGAAGTCTGTTAGCCTGTCCCTCAGTCTCCGACGCAGTTGTTATTCAGATCCGTGTCCCCTGTAGCCTCTTTAGCATGCTGTGACTTAGAAGATTGGCTTTACCCGTAAGCGTGAGATTCACCGTTAAAATTACACTGAATGTTTCAATTAAGGATTTACTCTTTCAAACGTTTGTGTACAATATAGCCTTGGCGAGTATAAAGGGTTAACAATACACTCAGTACATCCCAGGGGAAAACTTCAGTTGTAGGAATTTTGTAGCTGATATTCACATTACTCCTTTTTAGATCAACGCTGTCTAAACACCAAAGAGTTCACGCCAAGAATGGTGCGTATTAGGGAAAGATGCCTTTTTCACAATTTAAAAATAAACAGCGTTATCCGCGTTCATCTTCGGACTATATACGCTTGGCTCACTTTCACAAGCCTTTGCGAATAGTCAGCAATCTTTGAAAGTGCGTAAAAGTTACTTCCGTCGGAATGGACAAGGTGCCATATATGCGACAAAAATAAATAATTCAAATATTCCTTAATATAATTATGCTAAAGAGAAGATAATCCGATTTTTTTTGCGCAAATTAAGGTGTTTCAGCTAATTCATGTTTTTGTTTTATCTTGCAGGTTAGAATGACCCTTTGTTGCTGAGCGTAGCCACAAGTACACTGACTTAAGTTATCAATTTATTGCATGGTCTGTGCCACAGAAACCTCGGGCCCTTTCCTTTTGCATGGAACAGACGTTTCCACTGGAAATTTTTTCGGAATACCTTCTGAGGTATTTCTCTTTTCTCGTTTTTACCGGAATGAGCGAAAAATCCTGTACCATCTGCGGCGTCCCACTAGTTCCATGCTCCTTAATGAATTAAACGCGCGGTTTGGTGGTGTTTTGGTTTATACCCAGTCTCTTAAAGAGTGACTCAGTGCAAAAGGAACACGCTCGTCCCGTTTCAGATTGATTGAGGAAGATTTATCCCGTTCCTTTTAGCAGAAAATTCTCACCGGTTTTGTTCTCGTTCAAATGGAAAGCGCCCATTAGTTGGATCTGGCTCGTTCCCAGTCGTCTCTCATTATTGGTAACCGGTCGCGGGAGACTAGAACGGCATGCAACGAAGGGGACGACGGGAAGGAGGAAGGGAGAAGAGAGAAAAGTAAGCATCGGCCATTTTTGTGTACTGTTTACCGTTGTCATTCACCATTGTCACCGTTTACACTCTACAGTGTTCAAGTATCATTGTTTACCGTTGTCGAAAGGGCACCCCAAAGAAAATACAGAATACCTTTCACTGCGCTAATTAATCAGACAATCAACCAAACAATAAAAGGAATAGCAAGCTGCGAAATATACCATTTATTTCTTTGAAATTATCGCTCACCTAATCAATGTTTACACTACATAAATATCATTTAATAGTAACTTGTAGTATATATCTTTTTCTCTATAAGGAATATGTTATATCTGGTGCTATATTTTATCAACAGTAAATAATAAACTATCATAACTTTGAATGACCAAAATGGACAGGTTACCGTGGCCAGCCACCAGTAATTTACTACTATAAAATATTTTACTTTACTATCTTTATACCACTACCTGAGGAATTTCTGCAGTTTTATTGGCTGAGAGCAGAGGTATTTCAGCTTAATTTGAAATACTTACATGTCAAAATCACAGTTTCTGTGGTAACCGAAATCACGAAATCTCGTCTCCGTGCGAGTTGAAAATTGGCGGAAAGTTCCCAGATCTACAAATTCAAGATACTCAAGAACTTAAATGTTTCGACCAGCTGTGCCAAAAGTAAGCTTTCGAAACCAATTTGCTCGCTTATTAAGCGAAACAACTGGACGAAATAAACAGTTGACGTTACATAAATTTCTCAAGTAGTAGTATCAACAAATAATAGCAAGATTTGTGGTGACATTTGGCATAAATACCACCCGCGATATTTCAAATTTGTCCCAGGGTATGTATAACAATTTTGAAATATCATTCGAGGTATTTATGCTAAATATCACCACAAATCTTGCTATTACCTATACAAGTAGATCACGTGACCATAATTATTCCCGCGTTTGCCGTCCACGGCTTAAACGATTTTTATAAAAGGGAACGGTCTTCGAGAGCCAAATTACCCCTAACACATTACATGTAAATGTTAAAAGAGGTTTTCATTCCGCTCTTTAAAATTGGTTTTGAAGGCTTCCTTAGCTAAGGTAAAGTAAGTATGAGTTATAACTGAAGAGCATAATCTTGTTGAAAAACGTGTGATTATCAGAAATTAAATTGACATAGAGCAGTTTTCAATTGAGTATCAAAAGTATAAATCGCTCTGTGATTGGTCAGCAAAACCCACGCCACTTTCTCAACCAATGAGAAGCAAACCCAAAACCAATCGCGACTCGCACGCGCGCATTTTCCCGCGCTTTGCGCCGGCTACATGTAATGGCTTCGAATTCTGATTGGTTCATTGCACTGTTTCAGTCCGTTGTGATTGGCTTTTGGTTTCAACGCTCAATTGAAAACGACTCTCTTATCAAACCCTGCTTTGAACAAAGGGGCCTAGAACAGCGTCAAATACGATGAATGATTTGAAGAGTAACAGGGCATTAAGTTTCGCATTTTTTTATGGATATGATCATTTGTTGTGTTCATTTTCTTTACAAATTGTTATAGAGCGATTTTCGTCTGAGCTTGAAATGATGAACAGCAACAACAAACGCTCTGGAAAATAGCAATTTGATTGGTTTAGCTTTTGGTTGATTCAGCGACCACGCTACGCATTTCCAGCATTTCAGCTGAAAAACATTTGCTAACAGATAATTTTCTCTGTTCCATGTTTGGATGTCCACTGACGGTAAGCTGTTCTGGGGCTCGTTTCTCCAACGTCCCGGGTAACTTAACGGGCCCGAAACCATATTTGGAAATCAAAATCTCAAGAAAAGTAGGGTGTGTTCTGACCTCTACTGAAGTCCAAAACTTTTGAAACTCCCATCCGGATGGAAAACAAAACAGCTTAACAGGCCCGGTAATTACCGGGAGCTTCGAGAAACGGGCCCCTGACATTTTAAACTAATGGCGAATGAATCCAATTGCAATCACTTGCAGAAGGCATTTTTCAAGATCAAACGAAAATCACTTCATAGCACGATGGAGTTTGTAAGATTCCCACTTTGCAGCAATGGCTCCCAGAGGAAGAATCAACTATGACCTCTGACAGTAATTACAGCAACGAAGTCCAGACTAAGAACAATTCTCGGCAGAAAGAACGCGAAAGAAATAGCATCACTAAATATTAGCTGACACAGTGACACACTACCTAAACAGTTCTCAATTTATACGATGCAATGCATAAGATGGTTAAGACTGTGACTATTGACACTTTAAGTGAGTATATAGTAAGTCAAAGGATAACATATTTTATGATTGTACCAAATTTTTCACAGTTCATATTCAACAGTTGCAGTTGGTACTGTTTTCGTTATGTCATACCTATAGAGAATACGTTTTATACGTGCAGAAGCGACGTCATTTTGCAGACAGTAGTTTTACACACGCGACAAACACGTTTGTTTTGATGAAGCTTTTTTCTTAGCCTGCGTAGCAAGCGTTTCCGTGTAGTTTCGAGCAAAGAAAGACCGAGAAACGGGATTTCAGAAGTCTTTGTTCTGGTCCCATTTTTTGCGCGGGCAAAACATCGAAAAATCCCTTTGGTCGGTCTATCTTTGCTAGGAAACCACACGGAAAGGCTTGCTACACAGGCCACTTTTTTCTGGAATGGCATTACAGAAAGTTTTACCGAAAACGGGTTTGAGTTCAGTCAAAAGTTTAATTTTAAGTTTTAAAACATGTTTTTGAGTGGGTTTTTGTAAAATTTTGCCGGAAACTTTCGAACTGCGTTGCAAATTTTAGGGTCTAATCCTACAAATAAAGTTGTTTACAAGTTGACGTAGTTGACGTTTCTTCTACGCGCTGTTATTTTTACAAACGCTCAAGTCCCCCCCCCCCCCCCCCTTCAGAACACCAATCCTGCTAAATCTCATCTACTAAACGATTTTTTGAGAAAACAAAAGAATGATAACAAAGACCCTTCCCTAGATACTCTCTTCTCCCCATCCAACTGAAGAGGGTAGGAAAGGGAGAGAACCTGGGAACGAACCAAAAGCTGCTTAAATCATCATGGGGGAGGGGAGGGGTGGATAAAAAGCATATGTACCTTGCGTAATAAAAACTGTACTGACCACTTTAAAAAATACCACAGACTACTTAAAAAAAAACACCACAGGCTACTTAAAAAACACCCCAAAAATCTGTTGTACTCTTACTTTCCCTGGAGAGGAATGCAAAGAAGAAAGAACGTGGGAACAATGTTTTGAACGAAAAGCTACTGCAGTCACCACCCTGGGTTGGAATTGGGGAAGGGTGCAGAAAAGCAGAGAAATACAAATTGTCTTTCACTACAACTGGCATTGATGAGAGAGAACGGGCGGCAGTTTAAAACGGTATTAGAGAGATTTAGCTTTGCGTTTACGGCTAACGCCAAACGGGAAACGTCAAGCCGCTGTTTGTTCTAAAACGCAGAAACTTGTGTTTCTCGAGCTCACTTCTCTCTTTTTCGTGTTTGCTCGATAGCTGTGGCCGACTGGGTGGAGATAAGCTTAAAACAAAAAAGTTTCATTGTTGTTCATCAAAGAGAAAATTTCAGCCTGGCGTTTGCCGTTTGCCGTAAACGCGATGCTAAATCTCTCTCCTGAGGGCGTACGGTTAGTGACAGACAGGGGAGCTTAAGCATTGACGATGGAAACGGCAACGAAAACGTTCTTCAGTTAGCCTTGAAAATGGTCATTTCACGTTGTTGTTTTAGAGAACGGCAAAGAAATGTACCAAAAGGTAAAACGCACGTGCATAGCGATTGTTCGTGATCCTTAAACCTATTCAGGGTTTGTAGCGTTCTCGTTGCCGTTGTCGTTTCTTAAGCTCCCTAGTGTGAGAGTTGCGACTTAAACAAAATTTGAACAAGAGCTTCAACTCTCAACAACACTCGTTAATTCTTGTCAACTCTCGTTAAAGGTCATCAACACTTGTTAACTTTCGTCAACTCTCGTAAATACCCGCCAACTCTCGCTGAGTCCCATCCACGCTCGGTCCTGTTCTGGCCACGTTTTTTTCTCCAGCACCCACTCTGCTAATAATGACCGTTCAGTCCCCAGGCTCTCTCTGATCTTCGCTCTTCTTCAGTTGTTCAATTAATGCATCTTTGCGCTATAAAATAATAGCGTGAGGTGAATTAAGGTGGCAAAGCCGAACAGCCGCAACATGCGGTCTAAATGAACAACATGGCCTACTTATAACCAATTTATCCCCTCCGTTCCCTCTCCCTCTCTGGTATTCTGCTTCATGCAATTCAACCACAAGAGTTTTCCAAGATTTTTCGCTGGTATTTTAGGAAACCTAATAACAGGGTAGGCAACAAAAAGGACTGCAAACGCTCCAGAGAGAATGATCACATTGTTTTTCCTTGCTCCGTACGAGCGTGCGCTTAACAGCATGACTAGCACATTGACCATATGAAATGCTGTACACACAGCGTAGAGTCATTAGTTTTCTCAGAGGTGGCGAATTCCCGGAATCGCACGATCTTCAAGTGAAGCGAGAGGAAGCTGCAAGGCGCGAGGAACGAGGGCGCGCGCGACCCGCCATCTTTAAAGAAAAACGAACAACGACTCTTCGCAGTCCAATCTAAGCATTAATAACGACGCTTACCCGTACTTCCTGCCGCAGCGAATCTACTTCACTACAAAATTTTTCACTTAGTTCACGAACAAGAGCTTCTTTGATCTGATAAAACACAGACAAACTCGCATTACGACAAACAAGCCTGGAATTTAGTCTCTTCCTCCCCCTCCCACCCACCCCTACCACAACCCCACACCACCCACCCCACCCTCCCCCAGCCCTACCCTGTATTCTGCAAGTCTACTTTTGTAGTATTCCAGGTTTATTTAGTTTTAGACAGAGGGCCACAAGTTCGTTACTGTTGTTCACTATTTAGTGCTAACTTCTTCAAATAGAGGATTTACTTTACTTTATTTACGTAGTTTACTGTCCATTTAAAACAGTTAGGCAGGACCCCACAAGGTGTAGAGCTTCAATTATCATCGTGCATAATTTTAAGGTTGTCTGTCTGACTGTCTGTCTGTCAGCCTGCCTGTCTGATTGTCTGTCTGCCTGTCTATCTGTCTGTCTTTCTGTAACACATTGTAAGTAATATTATTTACTTTCATTTCAATACGGCTTTCTTGTAAATAAAAGTGAATCAATCAATCAATCAATCAATCAATCAATCAATCAATCTGTCTGTCTGTCTGTCTGACTAGTGGGGAGAGGCATACGTATTTTGGTTTGTGTGGGTCGAGGTCAAAGGTTTGTTTGGTTGCTTGCCAGTTTGATTTCAGTTGATCAAGCAACAAATTAATCAATCATGGCTTCACGAGGAAGAGAAATTACAAATTTACTGGGCTGAATATTTTGCATTCGTCACACATGTTCGAGCTTTCTCAAGACAACAATTTCAGGATCACGCCCCTCCCCCCTCCCCCCTCTCCCCCTCCCCCCTCCCCCTCCCGAAAAAGAAAACATCTGACCTCTTCGCGAAACTCCCGAATGCACTTTTCCCTCTCTTCTTTCAATTCTCTCTTGGCGCTTTCGATGTGGGAGTGTATTCTCGCCCTTCGCGATGCTTTTCTTCGAATCGATAATTCATCGCTTATGTTGGAAAGCCCCATATTTAACGAGGTTTGCTCCCGTAGAAGATCCGCCATCTTAAAACAATTAAAAACAACAGCGAAACAATTAAGGTAAGCACACCTGCCCAGCATCAAATATCTAGATACTGTAAATGTATTGTTGCTTAAGCTGTACAATGTGACTAATGTTCGAGTCTAAGGGTAGAATCGCTAAGAGTTAGTGTACCCATTCAAATGAAAGCTACTGAGCAGTACTTTCCTGTGGTGTTTTTTATTATGCTGTACAAGGTGGTTCTAAGTTTTGAGTTTGTGGATGAAATCCTCAAGTGTGACCATTCAAATGAAAGCTACTGAGCAGTACTTTCCTGTGGTGCTGTTTATTATGCTGTACAAGGTGGTTCTAACTTTTGAGCCTGTGGATGAAATCCTAAAGTGTGACCATTCAAATGAAAGCTACTGAGCAGCACTTTCCAGTGGTGCTGTTTATTATGCTGTACAAGGTGGTTCTAACTTTTGAGCCTGTGGATGAAATCCTAAAGTGTGACCATTCAAATGAAAGCTACTGAGCAGTACTTTCCTGTGGTGCTGTTTATTATACTTTATATAATAACCTAAGTCAATTCGCGCGCTCTGATTGGTCAATCAGCTATGGTTTATTGTACCAGTAAACTCATGGAAATTTCGCGCGTCTTCTCGAAGAATTCGTAAATCACTCGCCTGCGGCTCGTGATTCACGAATTCTTCGAGTGTTCTTCCAACATCCCGCGTGGTTTATCAGCCTATAAACCATAAAAACTTGTTGTATATTGCTTAAGTACAAGGTGGTTCTAACGTTTGAGTGTGTGGATGAAATCCTAAAGCGCGACCATTTAGATGAAAGCTACTGAGCAGTACTTTACAGTAGTACTATTTGTTTGTCAAATTTATCACCTGACATTTTACCTTTTGAGACACACCAGAACCCACAGGATCCCTCGCAGCTCCAGCCATCAGCATGTTCCGTCGTTCATCCAGCAGATGCTTCATCCTTTCAAGTTCAGAGTTGATCAGTAAGCGAAGCTCCTGAATGGCGTTCATTTCCTCAGTTATCCTGCAAAAATTGATACAGCAACAGACCGGGTTTGGTTGGATTTGTTTAGCGAAAACATGATCATGTTTATAGCATGAAACAGTTTTCTTGGACCTTCTCATGGAGAGAGATGGCTGCTTGATCTTTTTCTGCACTTAAAGTAATTAAACTAACCTCTCCTCCCTCCACTCGAAATGTTGTTGTTTGTTCAGGGTGGGTTTTGTCTATACTGGAAAACGTGTTCAATAACAGAGAAGTCATCATTCCATTATTTTTAAGATAACCGCTTTTTCTATGTAGGTTATGGTTTTTAAGTTATTGTATATCCTAACGAGTTTACTGTCATTAAACAAAGTTAAATCAACCAATTAATCAATAGACTACCGGTTCCGCATCCCCCACCGGCCCCCCCCCCCCCCCCCAAAAAAAAAAACACTTCTGCATCGCTAAAATTCCAGCCGCTAATCATCCTACTTTTGTAAACAAGTAAATGGTCGCTTTATCAATTCGTTTTTGGAAACAAATTGCAGACTTGCAAATTGCACGCCCAGTAACCATTTTTGAAGTCAGTTTATCATACTGATGTTCTACTGTGGTGCAAACTTGCTTTGACTGACACAAAACCATCAAGGTTTAAATTGACTCTCCACCGAGAAATACGGTAGATATAAATTACTTTCACGCCTTGTAAGCTAGTTTATATCGGGTAACAAGTCCCTGTCTCCTTAGATCTATTAAAAAGGGTGCCTTCGAAGAGTTCCCCTAATAATTATTATAACATTCCAAAAGATTCTTCCCAAAAATTTACGCGACAATAACCTAAGGGATCTTTGAAAATTAACCTTTCCAGGCAATAGACCTTATTCGCATTCTCGGTAATGAGCTGGAACTAGCGTGCAAACGAGGCTTAAACGGGAGAATCTTTTCATTTGTAAATGTTTTCCCCGCAAGAGCCTCCACTTCGTGCTAGATCCAGTTCAATACCGGGAACACGACTAAGGTCTATTGTCTAGCCGGATAATGCAGTGCTAGAGGCACAGCCAATTTCTTGAAAGAAACGGTAAAATTCATCGTGTACGATAACTATTGTTGTCAACTTTGTTGTTCTATCGATTGTTGGCAGTTTTAGATCTAGAGTGTGTTTCGATTGGGTGTTGAAAGTAATTTGTTTCAGCTCTGCTTTACTACGTTCCGTGATTGGTTAGAAAAACCACCGCCACTTTTTCAACCAATGAGGGGCAAAATCAAAACCAATCGTGACGCCGGTTACTTATCTTTTCCCCAATTCTGATTGGTTTGTCGGATTGTATACGTCTTGTGATTGGCCAGAGTAATGCCTTTGGGTTTGGCTTTGCGACACTCAGTTGAAAACTGTTTAAACTATAAACACGCCAGTGTGTGACATAAATGATAAACACTTAAAAGTCAAAATCATTGAATCCTCATTTTCGAATATTAAATTAGTTCCTCGGAGCGCGACTTTCAGAAAACGGGTTTTGGAGAAACGTGCCCAGAAACGACCTGAGATCATTCACTTCACTTCACTTCACTTTATTTCAATAATTTAAAATATTCAATTTAGAAAAATGCGCAACCCGCGTGTAGCAAAGCTAATCGTTGAGGATCGTTGCAAGATCCACCAGAATCTGTTCGAGATTTAACAAGGAGCCTACACTACCCTGTAGGATCTCTGCAGGGACTTCAAGGATCGCTGCTAGGTTGCACAATATCTTATGTTCCCTAGCTACGGACTATAGATGACGATACTTCACGAAACATGAGATTTTTGGGGGGGAGGGGGATTTCATATATTTTCAATTTTAATAGCGGCGCACCATGGTTAAAAAAATATGGTAACCCATCGGTTCGAGAAAATACGTACGTACGTACGACCGTACGTCCACGCTTCCATGTATGCGATGTGAAATGTCGGCCAACTGACCAACTGACAGGCTAGTTTACAGCGCACATCTTTGATATTGGACATCCATGTTGTGGCCAATTGACACCTGTCAAAACAAGGTATCCGCTGACCAGTATTACGTGACCATATCGCGGGCTCAAGTTAAGACCTCATCGAGTTAATCTGTTTTTTTGAAGTTGACCGCTGACCGGGTACTGGTTTTCGATTGTATCGCAGGCTTAAGCCAGGTGTGGGACACCCAAGTCAAGACGAGGCTTAACTTTTCGCGCGCTTTCTGCGGCTCGAGATTTCACATTCAGTTGGTTTCTTTATTTTGAGCAAAACAACTTCATCTTCGAAGTCCAGTTTCTGTCTTTTAATTTGCGTAAAAGGCGAATTTTCAACTGATAAAATGGAAGAACAAAAGGTTTTTCTCAGGAAATTCTTAAATTTTGGATCCACTTGTATGGCGCCCGGATTGTGTGGTACCTTGCAGCTCACCAAGTTCACTTAACAACTCACCGGCATTAATGGGAACGAGTAGCTCAAACTTGGTGGAAGAAGTTCTTTCTTTGGAAAAACCGTTTGCTATTTTTGTAGATGAGTGTTTTTACTATAGTGGATCGATGCGTATTTTGAAGCGGTAGAAAGCTCGACAACACATATACTCATTTGGTTTAATCGTTGTTACTTTTGTTCAGGAATGAAACTTGTATTTTTGTCTCGACTGGATATAAATAACAATCTACTCGTTTTGGACACAAAGAAGTAGCTAGTCCAATTGTTTGTTTGTTTTTTTTGCAAGCGAACGAGTGTTTTCCCCCGCTTGGCTGACTGTACATGTTTTTCAACGTCTGTGTTTCTACAGTGTTAAGAACTGAAAGAAACGTTTGCCCTTATGTTATTAACACGTAATCGCAATGAGTCCTCGTAAAATTAAGGATTAGTATCACTTATGTTTTGCGCGACGAGGGCCATTTCAGTAACTTTCTGAAAACTGGCACAAGTGATATTAATCCTTCATTTTACTCGGCTCCATGCGATTACCTATCCAAACTATCAGGATTGTTTTCCTTTTTTCTCTTTTCTACGACATTTAAGCTTATGTCGAAGCTTAACTTACTACGAAATATGTTTGTTAAGTCCCGGCTAAAAGATCAAACATTTTCATCCATTATCGTGTTTGTCAAGCATAATGTTTGGTGGCTAAACGCAAAACACGGGACCAAGTGAGTCCAAAAAATGATTTTTGCGTATTATTGCTGAAATTTTCGACGTTACGTGGCTCATTTGGTTGCTTTTTACCGTTTGTGCATGATTTGTTTGTTGGAGTGGCTAAACGATCAAACATTTGTTCGTAATGCGAAATTTTGGATGAACATGTTTGAGTTAGATCAAACGTGGAAAGCCATTTAATGCACTATTGTGAGAGGTGGCTAAACCATCAGACATGCTCGTCCAACGAGGTTGGATGAAAATATTTGATCGTTCTTTGACTGCTAAATTTGTTTTCGAAAAAACAAACACACGCGTCGACTGTACTGTTTTCTTGTAATGTTTTGAGGTTTTCGAACCGCGGTCAATTCCTGTTGACTGCTTTAAACATAAACTATTGGCGCAAGGAAAGCCATGCGGTGTTGCTCAATGCCAGTAAAAAAAAATAATAATCGTGGAGCTCCGCTTTTAGGCTTGGCAAAATCTATATATTATTATCACTTAAATTTTAATATTAATTTTATCGTGGCGTACCTGAAAACTGGGTATAGCTAGAGAAGTCCACCCAAATTACTTTAGCGTTAGCCTGGTGCTACCCTCTTAAACATCGTTATCATCATCATCATTATCAATGTACTGATCGTACTGAAATAAAGGACTTCTCTTGACTTCTCAATGGGTCGAATTTGGGTTTCTGGATGTATTAGTTACAACGGGGATTTCCTTATATTAAAGGCGTTTCTTGATAACGAGGTCCCACTGTATCTCCATCGTGACAAAGGAGGGGGGGTGGAAATGAAACAACTTAGTGGACCAACATACCGTGCAAGCATGTGTTTAGTGGAATATATTGATCTGAGTGCATCCAGCGGTCCGTCAGAAGATAGCGTTGATTCGTACTTTTGAATACTTTGCTCAAGAACGTTTATTTCGTGAAGGTAATGCTGTGATGTGGGAAAAGAAAAGTGAACAATACAGGATTAGTGGCTTTATCCACTAACACACCACAGCCAATCACAAGCTTTAGAAGCCACGGGAGGTATACGCGGCAAACGATGTTACTGCTGGAAAGCAAAACGCGCGGGAAAATGGCGCAGGGCGCGCAACAAGGGAAAAGTGGAAAAAAGCGCGGGAAAATGATGCAGGGCGCGGAACAAGAAGTGAACAGGTGCGGAAAGAGTCCAATGCCACGTTGGCTGTTTTGTGATTGGCTGATCCCCTTATAAATAAACTTTCAGAAAACAACTTTCAGGTTTTAAAGAAACAAACAGAACACGTCAAAAATTCAACATATTTATTTAAAAACAATGCAAATTAAAAAGCTACGACAACCAATAAGAAAGGGCCTAACAAAATAAATAAATAAACAATTAAATATAATTTAGTTAAATCTAATGATTTCAACCTTGTACATGTCAATTATTCATTGTCATTAATTCTCTGATTCATTAATTCAGTAGGACATAAAAAAGGGGCCCTTTTCGATTTGCAGATTTTATGCCACAGCAACGAGAAAACAGCTCCGTTTGTCGTTGTAAAACTAAACTACATTTCCTTGAATAATACCCTACAGCGATCTGGTCCGTTTAGTTTTGGGAGGATCAGAATTAGTGGAAACTTTGAAGGTCAAAATTTCTCGGCACGGGTACACAGCAGGGATTGCGAGTAACGCCCCGCCTTAACGGGACATGTTTGGTGACCAAACATTTTACCGTTTGGCCACCTTTTTTAATCGTGTTTAATCGTGTTTGGTCGTGTTTGACAACCGTTTGGCCAGGGCTTCAAACATCAACATGTTTGGACACCAAACATTTCCCGTTTGGCCAGGGCTTAAAACCCTCAAACTAGTCAAGTCATTTCAATTGTGCTTACCACCAGATTAGTAAACTGTGGGTACATGATTGGTAGAGATAAGGGTTGCCACTCGTTGCTACAGAAATTTCCCTTACCACCAATCAATTTTCACTGACCATTCAGCAATCAGTTCCTTTGTAGAAACGTTTTGAAACGACATTACCTTTCAAATCAATCAAATCAAATCAATTTATTTAACGTCAATAGCGTGGGAAGTGGTTGCCTAATCTCCCGAACCGGGGCTCATATATTAAACGTCCGAGCATTCCGGATCGAATTGGAATTTAGAAGTGTTGATTTTTGAGGAAAGGGGAAACCTCTCGGAGCAGAGTAGAGAACCAACAACAAACTCAACCTCAACCCACATATGTCGCCGAGGCCGGGAATCGAACCCGGGCCACATTGGTGGAAGGCGAGTGCTCTCACCACTACGCCAACCCTGCTACCCAACAAGGAAACTCTTTGGCTGACTTTTCAATGAATTTCACGTAGAATTTAGAATACAGAATTCCCAGAATTTTCCCTAACTGTGGCAACCCTGGATAAGATATTTGATTTGATTTGTCTCTTAAATTACACAAGAGAGTGAGGAGAATAATATGTTAAAACATATCATTTTGCTCACTCTCTGATGCAATTAAAGTGCCGGGGGAACCTGAACCAGGGGCTTATGAGGTCCAGGCTAGACCAGGAAAGGTCTGAGTAGAAAGGAAACACCAGGACCAGGAAAGGTCTTATGGGGTCCTAGCTTGCGTCGCAGACGTAATCTAACCCCAGTTAGTAACATCTGCGAAGCAGCACCGAATTCCTTGTTCTATGTACCTGAATTTGAGAACGCGATTGGCTCGTCAACAAAAGGCTTTTGTTGACGGGCCAATCATAGCGCGTACGTACCGGGGTCGGATTACGTTTGCGACGCAGGCTAATGGGATCCAGGAAAGGGAGAAAACGTCACTACCTAAAGGTCCTGGCAAACGAGGACACATTGTTGCGGACACAAATTTTTCCCTGTTTGCCCGCACGCGTAAAATTTGTTGCGGACACAAAATCTGTGTCCGAGACACAAAAATTGTTTCTGATTTTTACCAGAAACATTTTGTGTCCGCAACAAATGTTTCCCAGTTTGCGCAGCATGGAAACACAACATTTTGTTTTGTGTCCCGCTCGTTTGCGCACCCAAGAAACATCATGAGCAACAATGTGTCCTGGTTTGCCAGGGCCTTAAAGCTAACGAACAAAACTTCACAAGTCGTACAGGTACTCAAGATCGTACTTGGGTCCTTGTTTTGTGATAGCCAGAAGCCAAGAAACGGTCAAGCAACCCACAATAGCAAGAAACTGAATAAAACGAAATTAACTGATTTTTGCAAGCCTTTACCAAGATGGATGGCTATTATTCAAGGAAACAACGCAACGCAATAAAAGCAAGTGATTTTTTGTTGTTTTATGGTTTACCTTTAGGCAGTTCACGTAAATATAATTATCACGCCAATAACGCTGGTGTAAAGTAAACCACCATAAACAATGCTGTCTCTAAGCAAGAATGTTTTCCCAGTTGACTTCATAATTGATTTTAGTTGCACCTCCCTCCCAGGTCTTTTTTTTTTTTCCAGGCACAAACTAATCACCTGCCAGAGGATACTTCAAATTATTATGAAGGATGCTGAAGTACACGGCTAAACAGTCGTTTTCTCGCTCAAAACTCATTCAAATCGCCGACAAAGAAAACGAACTCGCGAGGAACGCGTGGATTCTGGCACGTGGACCTCGAATGCTGCTTTCTTAGCTCACGCGCGCTAAGACGATGAACCGGTCACCGCGAAAAAATATGGACTGTTTTGCAGCATCAATTTACACGCTCAGGTATTCAGTATTGAAGTTCACAGTGTCTTCCAATAAATAAATAAATAAATACTACAATTACTGTCAACTGACCTGTTGATAGTCAGATTCAAACTTTCGCAATGGCTTTTGGGATTCTTCCTCTTTCACTTGCGCGCACGCTCCAGCTTCTTCCGTTAATTCTCCTGGCGCAGGTGAAACTATATGGTTCTCACTAGCCACGTGATTATCAGGTGACTTCCCGCTTTCCTGTTCAAACTGTTCCCCAGTTTCAGGCCTACCCAAGCTATTCTCACCGTCATTTGTAGAATGAGAATCATCCGTCTTAAGATGGGCATAAACAGTGCTTTGAGAATTTTGCTCCGAAGTGTTATTATCTGTCACTAAACTTGATCGCAGTCTACTTTCCTCACTTATAATTGCCACCTCGCTTGAACCAAAACCAGATTGAGAAACTGCGACAAATTGATCTTCCGCGACACTCAAAAGATCTCTTCTACTTCGTAGCTGACCCCCAAGCCTCTCATCAGCCACTGTGCCTGTTTCTCCTAACTCGACATCGCTTCCCTCTAACACAGACACTTCCGGCTCAGTTTTAAGCAATGTGTTGTAGTTTTCGTCGGTCACACTAAGAAAATCACGACTAGAGTTCGAGACATCAATATTTGATATTATTGTTGTAGACATTGCGTGTAAAATGGGCCCTAAATCTTTGGAAGAAGCATCACGGTTTAATTTCACTCCCAGACTTCTGTCATCCGCAAGATCTTTTGGCAAAGCCACACTGGGACCATACACATACGAAGCTAAGATGTCCTCGTCAACTGGACGCTGTTTAGTTAACGATTTCGATCTTCTCTGAGCGAAGATTGCTCGCGGGGATTTTTCGTCCTCACAATGATCGCTGACTCGGGCTTTTTCAGCTGCTATGCTGAGCATTTCCGGATCTAGCAGCGCTGCCAAAGGTGTGCGGCTATCACTCACAATAGCATGCGCATCTGCGGGAAACCGCTTCGCACTTAACGTGGGCGAATAAGAGCTCGGACTGAGCGTGTCCTTATCCGGCAGCATTTCTTCAAACCCACTGCTTTCTCCACTGTTTTCTCTCGTTAATCGTTTTTCTGGTGACTTAACATTCAACCCGGCTTCGGGGTCCGTGAAAGATGATTCTTTCTCGTTCAATTCCTCGCTTGTGACTTCCTCGAGTTCAAACGAATCTTGCACAACAACACTGGCAACTCTCAGGTGTGCAAGGCTCGGCAAAGCAAGAGGGATTTCTTCGTATTCTTTAGTAACGTGGTCTACAGATACATGGTTCTCGTTTAATTCGCAGATAATCGTTTCGCGTTGATGGACGTCTGTTCCGTCATCACCAAAATTCACTGCGTCGCTGTCAGAAGATTTCGCTGAGTCACCTGTAAATGCATTTTTATCCAAAAGTGCACCAGCGTTTTCTTCATGTTCCACTGTAACAACGATCAGTGATTCATCTTTTTTCTCGGGAGCTGTGGTTTCCGTAAACTCATTTGATTCCGGACTCTTATCTGCGTTATCTACACCTGGTACATGCAGCAGCAACTCAGACTCAAAAGACTCCTCCCTAACTATTGTTCCTTCTTCGTTAGAAAGCTTCCTGGAAATCTTCGTTCGAACGGTTCCACTCCCGACCGACGACACTTCGACCTCCTCTGTCACTGGCTCCAGAAACATCCCTTTGGTCACGTGACAAGGCTTGTTGAGCCTTAGGTGCCTCATCAAGTCAAACGAGTCCTCAGGGGCGTCTTCGGGCTCGGAGATGAGGGGTACAGAGGTGTAACTTCCACTGGGCTCCGGGTTTACTGGTTGTGTGCCAGATGCGATGAACCTGAGGGGGATCCTAGACGAGCCTGGGTCTGACCACACTGAGGATTCTTGAGACTGCAAAAATCACAAAAAAGAAAAGAGAAAACTGGTTATTTGAACACTGATCAACAGTTTCGTTCTCTCTAAATTGCAATACCAATTTAAGTGAAGAAGACACAATGAGAAACAAAATAAAAAATTCCGATATATTCTAAGCAAGTGTTCATTTAAAAAAGTATGGCGGTCGGTCTTTCAGCTTGTTAATGACATAGTATAGATGAGAGTTTCGTAGATTTAAACCCATCGCCAGTTTCACGTTAAACAACAACAACAACAACAACAACAACAAAACAAACAAACAAGCAAACAAAACCAATGGAGATCACATTTGAGCGCACTAACTTGCTTATCAATATTGAAGTTACTTTTGGCGACGTGAATCATAACACTGACTAAATTTCGCCACCCCAGGTCGATAAACATTTGCATCTTAATCATATTCCAGTTATTACAACTCGAAAACAATGAGCACCACGCTTAAAAATGCTGACTATCAGCTGAAAGAAAGACGTTCTCCGTAAGTGTCTTGTTTCTTAATTACAAACGGCAGTATATTCTTCGATGAACCTGGCTTGAAGGAGTCGGGAATAACAAGAAAATCCGTGGACAACAACAACAACAAAAAAAAACACATTATTGTCAGTTGTAGCAAAAAAAAAACACAGGCAACTGAGAGAATTTCTTTAGCTTTTTGGTCACCCGTCCTTTCTAAGCTACAACCAAAACTCTCTCTCTGTGATTCAAAAGAAATTAAGGCCAAATTAACCCCGTGTTCACCTCCTCGTTTCGTGGCAACTGTTTTGCTCGTCAACAATTTAATATACATGTACTAAACTGCCCACTAAACCAGCGGCAACAAAATTAATGACGTTTCGAAATGCAATTAGAGTTGCCATGCTCACTTCATAAAATTTACATGTAAAACTGCGTTCTAGTTGTGATACATTTGGTTATTGAGCAAGTCGTTTACAAATGTCATCGGTGCTTTGTTACACTTTTACCAAACCCAACACGTCCCATACGAACAGAAAATAGAGTGACGCTTGAGAATAAATTACCACAGCTCAGGCAGGGGCCCCGAACCAAAGCCATTTTGACCCTAAGGCCCTTTTCAAACGTCGAACTTTTCATGTACCGAATCTAATGCAAATGAGAAAAATCTATTGTTTTCGCTCATTTGCATTAGATTCGGCACATGAGAAGTTCGACGTTTGAACCGGGCCTAAGGCCAAGTGTCACAACGACCGCAGAATACGTAAAGCAGTGAACGTGAAAAATTGTCATGAGGAAATTTATTCCACGAGTATTTCTTATTGTACGACTTAAGATGTGTCTGATGTAATAGGGTTGAATTTAAATCTTGTACGAAATGAATGCCTCGTGACAATAAGTTAACATCGACCATTTTTATAATGATGCAAGTTTATTATAACCGAAATTAATAGAAGAAAGAAGGCAAGCGAAGACATTTTAGTTAAAAAACGTGCATTATATAGGTTTTCACCCGTATGTCTAGTACAGTTATCTTGTTAAAGAATAAATAATAATAATAATAATAATAATAATAATAATAATAACTGTCTGTGCTAATCATCCTCGCAAAGTACAGCAAGGACGCAGCTCAACAAGGTCGAACCGAAAGCATATACAAGGCGCCTCTGGCAGCCGCTATACGGTCCATGTATGACCTTGGAGCACAGCCTACAGCCAGCTCGAATAAGCCGTATGTTGGTTTTTGCTGAGAGGAATGAATTCGCTCCATTTTGAAAGTCGCAACAGTTTCATTTAACCGGCCAACCCAAAATCGCAATCAAATTTCAACCTCGCCAGACCACTGTTTGTCAGCTAGTGCTGCCTGCAGAAAACACTGCAACTGAAACTAATAAAGGAGCTTCACGTGAAACTAGTCTTCGAACACTAGGACCTGAACATTTTCGCGGTCAACAAAAATCGATCACAACGCCCCTCGATATTCTCTCAAACGTCAATTTGAATATCTTTTGCGCAAGGATTTTTGACAACTGAAACTAATAAAGGAGCTTCACGTGAAACTAGTCTTCGAAGACTAGGACCTGAACATCTTCGCGGCCAACAAAAATCGTTCACAACGCCCCTCGATATTCTCTCAAACGTCAGTTTGAATATCTTTTGTGCAAGGATACATGTATGTGACAACTTTTAAAAGATATTCCATACATGAACGATTCAACCGTTTTGTTCTTCAGGAAGATTAGTTGAAAGATTAGTTGACATCATTACGCAACACTGTCTCTCGCCAATCCAGTCTTATTCGTTGGTAGTTTCCCAAAACGTATATGACTACAGGTAAGTGTTGACTGCAAATCTAATAAACGATCTACACACGTAAGTTAGTCATTGACCTCCAACAAGAATATGTGTTCGCTGTCATGAGAACTGATTCGCCATTGACTTTCGAGCCCCTCGCTTATAATCGATTACAGCAGAGTCAGCCTTCAGTTGTATTCAACGAGCTTCCCATTTCTGTAAAGCACTCACGACCTTGGGTACAACTTCTATCACTAGTTTTTGCGGTTCGTACTTAATTTTAAAGAATTTTCAAAAGTGAATTCACAGTCCTTCATTTTCGAACGTTTAGAAAGTAAGAGATCTTACCTTAAAATTTGGGTTTTACCAGCAGTTTTTTCCAGATCGCAAAAATTGCCAAAATTCAAACTCGTGAGGATTAGGGAGAGGGAAGAAATTACGTACTCTCTTAACGTTGTTTACCTTGTCAAAACTGCGCTACGCTACTCAAATTTCTACTTTTGAAAATCTTTCCTTTTAGCTCACTTAGTGTATGTGAGAAGGCTGCTTAAATTTGAGGCGCCGTACTGTGGAACTTTGTTTCTGATTATTTAAAAGACTTTTGCAATTTTAAACATTTTATCAGAAAAGCGAAACTGGATCCATCATTTAGGGAATTCAATTTTAACAGTTTGTCTGTTCAGTCGGTGCCCAAGAAGAAGATGTACGATTTATATTTTGAATTTCTGAGCCGCCTTTCATGTAAATCTTAATTAAATTACTGAATCGCTGATGTGTCTATTTTTGTATTTTGTGTACGTTTTTAGTGTTTATTCCCTCAATTCATCTTATATTTTGAAATCTAGTAGAGTCTTTAATTTTTAATAGATACACGAGCCCTCAAGCATGTATGTTGCTCTAATTACTGATCGTGTTTAAATAAAGGATTTTACTTACTCTCTTAAATCATGCAGAAACATGCAAAAATACAGAAAAAAGAGACGCCCTCTCACCGGAGAGCCGAAATAATCATCCTGATCCAAACTTCGCCGAAAAAAATCCACATCAATGCCATGAGCGCTGGACGGCGATTCGAGGAATCGATCAGGTATACGACTGCGCATGTCCGGTTCAGCGAAGCCCAGGTCAGCGAGAAACTCTTCCGGGTCCACGGTCATTGCGTTCAGCAGTGAAATGACATCGTGGGAAGACCTTCAAAAGAAAGCAGACGAGTCTGAATCAAGGTGTTTCATATTGCTAAGTTTATAATTCAACTTTTTGACGATTAACACCATGATCTTATCTGACTTTTATTCACTTTAATCGTCGTTTAAAACAAAAAAGGAGGAAAAAAAGTTGTTTTAAGTTATAATGTCAAAACTTGCACGGTTATGGTATATACCGCACATATCACATAGTTTCATGGCGGTTTACAGTCTTACTCAGTCTTACTTATAAACGTTTTCAGATGTGAGTATGACTGCTCGCCAGGGATGTCAAGCTTGTTTACCAGTCACATGACAGTCTATGGAATATATCAAAACATTTGGGTAAAGAGAGCCAATGTCCATCGACATTTCTAGCCAGAGGAAAAAAATATTGTGGTGTTGTATTAAAAATTTTCATTGGCGCGATCGAATCTGCATAGGATTCTGATATGAAATTCTAACAACGTTGAATCGCTGCCCAAATTAACTGCAGTTTTCGACCCGAAAGAAAGTAAAATTTCACCTATTCAATGGAGAATCAGGATGCCCTCGAGACTCGAACGAGCGCATGAAAAAGTTATCATATACGCCGTGGAAAAAACGTGAGCAATTGCGCAATTGCGCAGTGTCCACCAATACTTACACTCCCCCAACCCCTAAAGGTAAAAAAAAAAAAAAAAAAAAGAAACAGACTGGCGAATGTAAAAATGTTAAAATTTGTTGGCACCTGATTTCATTTACCGGAGAGCTTACGTACGGAATTTTCCGTACTGCCGAGGGACAAACAGTGTGGTGTTTCTTTCTCACAGTAAAGCGCAAATCAATACTTGAGGCCCTTCAAAACAGGATGCTATGTTGGCTGAACGTGCTTGTTCCGCTGCGCCAATCTTCAAAGCGTCAAACAGAGCAAACAAAAACGGGAAGTTTTGTCCACACAGAAAGACAGGTAGAAGTATTTACTGATGGGCACAATTAGGCACCTGTTACACAACGTGGAAACGTCTTGTGGCTACGTTCTATTTCAGGAATACCTATTTTCCGCGTCAATCAACTGGCTTTATTTTTCAACAACGGTTTGTCCTTGGAGTAAATGTTTGGTTGGTACAGCCTTCTGTTCGGCTTTATTCTGGCACTGTTTCTAACCACTTTTCCGCATTCAAGACGAGTTAATTTAGTCCAGTTTTTGGCACAACAAGGGGTCGCTTATTTAAGTAGAACTGGACAAAGCATGTTAATATTCGACATCTGTCAAATGTAAAAGTCCGGAAAGAAAATGAATCTAGTTAGGATGACTGAACAAAATTCTAAAGGCTATCGTGGGCGCTGGTAAACAAACCCTTTCTGTGTTAACTTGAGCAACAGTTGACAGCGACTTTAAAAACGAAATGAAGATGAGATACATCATCGCAGTTGTGAACTCAACTTAAGCAAATGGTTATGAATATATGAAAGTCACAGAGAAAGCCTGAAATAGATCACTGAGGTTTGTACGGGATTCGAACACATGACCATTGTGATACCGGTGCAGCGCTCTACCAACTGAGCGAACAAACCAACTGGGAGCTGGTTATTTTGTTGTTTTGCAATAAAACCGTACATAATTGATAAATTTAATTTATTTTTGAACAAATTTTCAGCAGGATTACCCAAGAAAGGCATTGGGAATAAGAGATTGATGGAGGGAACATTCTGGTTGGGACTGTGGGACTGAAGAACCCAAATGAAGGCCAAAAACTCAAGAAACAGAAACAAAAGGATCTGATGCATGGTTGATTTCTTTTGTTTTGAGTTGCTTCAGTTTTAGGCAAAAGTCATCTGCTAATTTGTTGAATCCAGGCGCAGACCTTTAAATCACAAAGTAGGTGTAGAACTTCATTTCTGACACCACTGACAGTCTGTATGCCAAAGTACAGCGAGTTTAGAGAGATTTGGATTTTAAGGCCAAAAAGTGATATACACCCCTTTTGTGCGAAGCTCTTCAACTGGGGAGCCCCAGCAAGGGATTAATACAAGGGATAGCCTCCTTTGCAGCCGTTGTTTGTGTCGGTCCTATTCTCCATTCCCACCAATGTCTGCTGAACCAAGCCGGACATTCCATTCCCATTGTGCCTGAGTATCCAATCAGGGGGGAGAATAGAACTGACACAAATAACGGCTGCGAAGGAGGCTACGGGAACTTTAAAATTTAAAAGCTACAATGTGATTGGTCAGTTCCTGGAATGGAATGTCCGGCTCGGTTCAGTAGACGCTGGTGGGGAGGGAGAATAGGACCAACACAAACAACGGCTGCGAAGGAGGCTATACAAGGGAAACATGTAATGAAAGGAAATACCTGCTAAAGTCAGAGCAGTCAGATATTAAGCTCTCAGAGCTTGCAAGCCTTCCAACGTGAGCCAGCTTTTTAATGACCCTGTCATGTCTGGAAACTCCTGAGCTCTCATTAGATGCTTCATAATGGGGCCTTTCAAAAAAATCACATGCAGAGTATTACTTACTAGAATTTTTACCACAATTGCTAGTAATTTTGCAATCTGATTGGCTAATTTGATATTGTCAATAAGAGTCCAGACAACGCTGCTTACGTCAACATGTCACGCAATGCCATTTTTCAGCATGCGCTCTGAAATTAACATTTTCTTTGACCTTGATATTGTGGTAAAAAACAAATAGAATGTGGTTTAGCATTGTCTAACTCTTATGGACAACAATATTCGTCATCAGAGTGGTCAAAATTTGCTGTGGACTCACTCGGCTGTGCCTCATGAGTCCACAACATTTTGACCACTGTGATGACGAATATTGTTGTCAATAAGAGTATAGACAACGCTAAACCACATTCGATTTGTTAATTTTACCACCCCTAATTACTAAGTTGAGGTGAACAAGCACCAGTCAGTTTTATAAACTGAAACTGGCTAAGATACAATGGACAAACAGGAAAACAGAAGGTTACAACTTTTCAAGTGCATTAACCCATTTCCATTATACTGTCACTACCTGGATAGAAGTGAATTAATGCAGTAATAGTTTTGCACTACTAGCACTAAGTCACTTCTGCAAAACTGGAAACAACAAACATTTGTGAGTTTGAAGCTCCTAACTTTTAACATCAGGCAAAAAAAGCTACCGAAGTATGGCTGAAGTAACACCATTCTCATGCATGCAACCATTTTAAATCTTTCAAAGTAAATGTTTCAAACCATCTAAGCACTCCCTCTTAAAAATCAGGTCTAAAACTTGGCCAGTTTGTTTACCTCAGCATGCCCTTCCCAATTAAAGGGTTTCCTGCAAAAGGGGCATCTCTAAATTCACTTTACTTTTGTGTACAGTTTGGTTATATGGTGTCAGAAAACAGCGTTCTACTTATTTTGTGATTTAAGAGTGAATGCACAGAAATATCGAGCAAAGGGCGGCCACGGTCAGAAATTTAACCTACCTTCATTTTTGGTCTGCAGAGAGGTATAAGCTAGTTTATCAAGGTTTCAAAGTTAATTTTTGAAAATACGGTCAAGTTTTGGAAATATTTCAGAAAAATGATTTTGCAATCTTGCTAAGCAAAAAAATATATGAAAAAAATTAGTGAAAAATACCATTCTAGAAATGTACTAGGACAAGTATCGGCGAATGTAACATTGATGTATGAAACCAGAATCGAAAAGAAAACTAATTTTGCTCTAATTCTATGGCTTATTCTTAGTGTGCAAGGTATTTCTTACCTAAAGCAAACCCTTCAGTTCAGATTTTTCACCGGCCGCACGCAACCCGTTTCAGGCCGTAGCTGCAAACTTATTTTTCACTATGTGGGAATTCTCTGATCAGGCTCATGTTTGGGTTATATAGTGATCACATGTTGTTATTATCAGAAATGTAAAAGGCAGTTTGGGTTTTGAAGCGAACGCGCTATAAAACGCCTCCAAATTGTGAGAAATTCCTGCTGCTGATTGTCCTAATTTGCAGATTCTGTTTGTTTACACAAGACGCCTCACGGAACGAAAATTTAAAAATAACTCAGTAAATGTGTATATCGTTCTAGAATAAAGTTATTACTATAAAAATAAGATTTTCAACCTTTGCATATTCTGTTTGTTTACACAAGACGCCTCGTGGAAAGAAAATTTAAAAATAACTCAGTAAATGTGAATATCGTTCTAGAATAAAGTTATTACTATAAAAATAAGATGTTTAACCTTTGACTGCTGTGTACTGTCCGTGCATACAATGCTGCAGTTTGAAACAAATGATAGGAATATCAATGAAGAGGAAGCAGTGGAGAAAAAACTGCAAGTGCATTTGAAGAATAACTAAGGTATCTTAAATTCCAGCCAAGTCACACTGTCTTTGGCTAGTCAGTTGTGCATTTTCAATGTTGTAAATTTCATACATTTTAAAATCTGTATTCGAAATCAGTGATTTTCAAAGATTTCCGAGATTGCTTATTCACGATTGTGTCGATGTGTATCAATGTCACGGCTGCACGCCAAAAAAAAAAAAAAAAAAAGAATGATCAACCATTCAATAGATAAAGTCAAGAAATTGAGATATTGTAGAAGAGTAATAAATAAAAAAAACATGTCCTACATCTCACAAAAATTTAATTAATAAATTGTTGCTCCTTTTGCATTATGCGAAAATGACCTCTTTTCCAGGCAACAACGTTTTAATTGGCACAAGATATATCTTATTCGAGTCGGCTTATCAGTTCAACAATGGAGAGGTAGGGTTGTCCCTTTCTGGCTATTGTTGGTGGTTACTGTGGCTTTGATACAAAAGACAGGACAAAATTGGTTGAAATGGTGTCTTTGCTTAGCTGTGACAGGGATATCTTGAGGCACAAGATTGCCTTTTCCATAACTGGAGCATGTAAACAATGAATCGAAGCTGAGTTGATACTGGCGAGAGCATGCATCTTTGTGCTACCGAAAAATGTAGAAAGCTGGACAATCTGTTCAAAACACTGTGCTCCTCTAGGTGTAGGTTGGAAGTACCAAGAGCGCAATCCCAGAAAAACTGGCAATCACAACATGAATTCTGCTGAAAAGCCTAAATCGGAACGAGGTCTAACCAAGTCAGGATAGCTGACCGTCTTCAGGGAGACAGGCATATTTCTTCCCGTTGGCATTCATTTACTAGTTATTTAAGCTGAGGAATAGAAATATTCAATCAAAACAATTTAAAATGAAAATTAGTGGAGCACATTTAAAGATGTCACACTAAACACCATTTCTTCTAGCGACACAACACAAGTTTTGATTTCCAACAGTCGTTGTTTCCTTGAAAAAAGTCTGCGGATGCCGTCACAATTTCTCTTGCAAAGCGCAATGAGCCTGGTTTGGAGAATTCCCCTCTACAAATTACGTGGGTGCTCATTTGAATTTTTCAAAAACACCCCTTTTAAGTGTGTGTGGCAAATTAGAGCCTTTCTTGGTGGCCCAAATTGATTTTCACTCCTTAGAGGTACCAATTCTATTTGTGAATGAACGTTTTCCATTACGCTAATCCTGTCGTCATTATGGTCTCCACTAGGGATAGTGGAGACAACTATTGGCGGTGGTTACTGGATTTTAGCAACGTATGCAGTACTAGCCCGTAAATGTTATCCCTCAAAAGGTACAACGAGCACCCCGTCATTTTTATAGGGGAGTAGCCCCGGGGCGAGAGAGGCAAGACAAAACAAAAGGCATCTCACGAAAGTCCCAATCTGTGTTTTCACTCTTTGTCTAGGTCTTTCGTTTGATGAATGCAGGCATCCATGGCTAACATGGTAATAGGCATGCTTTGCAGCTGAGTAACACACGTTAAAATCAATAAAAGATATTAGCCTTTTTTGTGCAAATATCACTAACTTAGCCCTTTGGACATCCATAGCCGGCTTGCAGGGGTTCCTTTTAAGTCCTTGTGCTATCTAACAGCTTACGCTAAATCGGGGCGAAACGCCAGATCACTGCGTAGGACATCCAGTAAATGTCTCATTGAGTGTTCTAGACTGCAAAACAGGCGTATTTTGCATGGGTGAAAACGTAGAGTGAGACTGGGGAGAAACACCCTGTGGAGGTGTGAGGCTCGTGTGCAAAGCGCGCAAGAAATCGCGCCAGAAAACAAAAATAAAAACCAACTGTTTTGCAGTCTATGAGTACTCCGATCATAGCCCTTCCATATGAATACTGTATGAAAGCAAGGAACGTACTTGACCGTAATTGTTTATTCTTCTTGGCAATGAATGGGAAGTAGATTTTATGTGGGTGAAGATTTAAAAACATAGAAGATTTATCACCGCCAGCTACGCAGATACACAGGCTACTTCGAAGTCCTATTTTTCCCTTGGCTTCTCTAACTGGTCTCTATGGAAAGAACCCTAGTTATGCAAGACGTACAACAGACGTAGACGATTATTGAACGCGCCTTTATGCCCTTCTCACGTGACAGCTCCTCAGTAACGTCTAATATGTAGGAACAAAAAATTCCTGCTCAATGGACTTAATCTTATTATAAGGCCTACCTTTACGGATCTGACCGTCCTTTAGATGTTTTTATGTATATATATATTTATTATATGACTGGCTCTTTCAGCGGTCAAGATGAATCAATTCTCCTGCTGTGATTGGCTACCCACGAGGTCAAGATGGAGCCATCTTGACCGCTCAGGATAGCCCGTTCGTCCCATGTTTTACTATCTTTTAATTGCGTCCTTTGAGTCATATAATAAATCCTTTATTGACCACGTTTGTTCTAATTCGGTCAAGATGGTGGGATATTGGCCTCGTTCTTTTTTTGCGTGTTTATGGACCTTGACTTTGTCTTGGTCCATAAACACGCAAAAAAAAGAACTTGTCCAATATCCCGTCATCTTGACCTCACACTTGGCCTATAACCCATATAATTTTATATAATCTGATGTTCTGTAGACCGAGCTCTGTGAGAACAGGGACATGCTGATGAGATGAGCAGAATGAATATACATGTAGTCCACATAAAGAACAAGAAGCTCAAATTTTTTTAACAGCTATAAACACATTGCGAAAATATGAAATAGAGGTATTTCTAAAGTAGTTCAACAGATTCATTCCTTCCATGTGTATTTATATGAGATTTATGATATGACCTTACAACGTCACGCACTGCCGTGACACATCTTGACCTTTGTTGACTTGCCAGCGTGAAGAAAGAACGTTGAACCATAGAGATTTTTGTGACGAGCTCTCGCTCTCGCATCACAAAACCACTCTTTGGACAATATATGAAGGTAAGTTTGGAGGCGACTGACCACTGAAGCAATAACTTCTTTTAAGAACGAAGATTTTTAAGTAATGCTTGCGTTCTTTGCATATGGCAACAAAATGACAGTATGCAAATTAGGTTGAATTTCAGCCAAATATCTCACAATTTCACTACATTTTTGAAGCGTCAGCTGAAAAACCCAGACTAATTTTTACATACCCTGAAAAGTAGCATATGGGTAATTAATGGGCCCAAACCCAGCCTGATTGAGGGTTTTCCACATATCAAAAGTTTCATTCGTAATTAATGGGCTAAATTTACCTGTGAATGCTGTTAGACAATCCGCTAACTTTGAACGTGTTTTGCTGATATCAGAAATAATTCTGAAGCCACCAAATTGGTGTGGATACAGGGAAAAATACGTCTTCTTTTAGCTGTTGGCATTTAATTCCCATGTTATGGCCATTGCTTCTTGAGGGAGCGCTGTTTTCGGTAATTAATTCAGCCACTTTTAGGCCCGCAAGAGTGCGTAATCGATTTTCTTGAATATTTCAAAAAATCGGTCGTATTATGAGAAATAAAGTCCAGAACCTTTAAAAACTCATCAACACCTTTCTGTAAACTGAAAATGAGGACAGGTTTGTTTTTTGACTGTGGCCGCTATTTTGTGATTTTGCTCGATATTTCTGTGCATTGACGCCCTTAAAGGCCTGGATTCAGCAAATTAGCATAATGCTTTTGCTTAAACTTAACCAACTCAAAACAAAATAATTAAAATCAACCATGCATCAGACCCTGTTTCTTCAGTTTTTGGAAAATGTCATGCGCTAATCCTTAGATTCCTGACATAGCCAGCCTTCAAATCACAAAACAAGTGCAGAACTTCATTTCTGAAACCATTTCCAGTCTGTAAATGGCCAAAGTAGAGTGAGTTTAGAGAGATTTGGAATTTACAATGTAAGGCAAGAATTCAAACCAATATACACCCCTTTCAATTCAAATTCAGTACATTACAGCCTACAATACAAACTAGGTCACATAATCCCAGCTGCAAGAAGGGCTTATTGATGCTGACGTGTGTATTGGTCCTTAGTTTCCTTCGCCACTGAATGATGCCACTTACCCGGTAGATGCACTGTCTGAGCTGGTGACAGAGTGCAATGGTTGCCTGGAAGCAGAATAAGCTTGAGCGTCGGTGCCAAGAAACAAGTCATCTTCAGAATCTACAAGACTGCCTGCAAAATAATTAGTGGAAAGCAACTTTACATAATTATGGTAAATACTAGAACCCTTAGTCTGTGTAGTCTGACACCATCTTGCTTTGTAAGGGTGGGTGCAACTTTGGGAGATTACCTAAAATACCAAAGGTGTGGGGAAGCTACTAGTATCCTGACTAGGGACCCCTTCGGTAGATATTGTACTCTCCCCAGGTTGTGCTTGCCATTACAAACCAGGATGGTGGCAGTTTGGTAGAAACATAATTATGAGCCTTGACAATTCCATGGATAAATAGGCAACTGTAAACAATCTAAATAATTACTCGGCCGTTCCACGGGAAGGCCAAGTCTAAATTTGAGCTTGGTTTTTCTTTGTCATGTTTCATCCCCAAAGCTAAAATAATAATCACTTTATTTAAGTCTCAAATTTATCTAGCCGAGCACAGATGCTTTACTAATTGGGGAGACTAAATCGAATCAACTCTAAATAAATCAAATGAAATCAAATGTTGGTTTTTGGGGAGAGGGGAAAACCAGAGTACCCAGAGAAAAACCTCTTGGAGCAGAGTAGAGAACCAACAAACTCAGCCCACCTATGATGCAGAGGCCGGGAATCGAACCCAGGCCACATTGGTGGAGGGCGAGCGGTCTCACCACTACGCCCACTCTGCTACCTCATCACACCATCCACAAAGCTCACTTCCAGTGTTTCTGCACAAGCACAAACTTAAAATAGTAATACTTTGCTGATGGCCCTGGGAACGAGGTCGCTCAAAAACAATACCACCATCTGCCGCCTTGTTGGATGAGAGACATGTACATTTCACGTACACTAAAATGTTGATTCACCTTGTGTTTTTGAGGTCTGAACAACTACTGTATGTTAAGAGAAGTGTCTATATGATTGTTTGCAAGTTCAACAGCAAGACAGAAGGTTTTAATATGGCCAAACTAACCTCCAGATATTTCAATGTGTCCCTGGCTACCTACTACATGGTGTAACTCTGAGTGGTACATTTTGCTGAATAACTCAAGTATGGGATATCACACACAGGTAGTTTATTTACTATTTTAATTTGTACAAATTATAATATCTCAATTTCTTGACATTATTAATTTTTGAATGATAAGTGATTTACGTTTTACTTGCATGATGTGAAATCCAACTATAGCTAGAACTGGCTGCAGAATTAACCTTACTTTCTCTTTTACAATGTCTCTGTTTCAAATGACGTATTTGCAAACAGTTTCACCCCATTGAATATTTTTTCTCCTCACATTTCACTAAGATTCCAGTAATGTTTTGGCCAAAAAAATCATCCATTCAGTGTACTGAATGGTCTTTAATGCAAGCTAGTGGACATATAATTATGAGGAAACAAAATCCTAGGATCAAAAGCAGTCAAACCTCATTAATCATTCATTGTTTTTATGGGTCATCGTTTTCTAGGATAGTTGGTTTTCTATGCAGTCATTTTTTGGGTCATCGCTTCCTAGACATCCATAACACAAGCAATATTGACTGTACTTGAAAAATATTATGTTGTTTTAGAGAAGGCAATGCTACTATTTGTATATGATGAACATGATACCATATTGTGAAAATAAAATATGGAAATTAAAGGAATTCAGACCTTGTTATTCTAACTTTGCCATATAACTGTGTAGGTGAATCACTGAAGTTCTGATTGCCACTTGTGCGAGGCCAAGTGAACACCAATATGGCCTCTTGTTTACATGTAGGAAAGAACTCAGCAAGTAATTACCCTGCTCTGATGTTTGCCTTCCCTGTCCATGCAGAGGTTCTGATGGTAGTCGATATGATAAATCTTCATCAGTGTTATCCATCAGTTATGTTCCCTCTTTATCAGCTAACTCATCCATTCTTTGGCTGACCACATAAAATTCAATTCAGTCTAACAAAAGAGAAAAATCATCCAATACCCTCTTTAAGTGGGTACCTTAAAGTACATGTACAAGCAACTGCATAATTTGTGTTAGTTTTGAGGCGTTTTCAGCATCCACATCAAGTATTGAGATGAAAACTTGATGGTTCTCACGTTTGAAAATACATGTAGCTATAAAAAAATGAGATTTCACTTCTACCTATCACTAAATAAATTCATTTGAAATTCAGCCAAAGAATATAATGAAACAGCAAGAAGCAGCTTGTTCATAAATGACTGCTGCTTTCATCAACATTGTCAATATACAATCAATATGTGAATGATTATTGTAGTTATGTCAATACAGCTGGAACATCAAATGTCTTGCATCTTGACATACTTCACAGAACTGATAACAAGCATCTGTGCACATAATAGTTTTTTCAAAACAGAACTTCAGTACTCGACATATAGTCATGCAAGCTACACTCAGTTTATAGTTGCTGGCTGAAATGAATCCACCTACAGCTGTAGCTGCCTGCTTCGAATGATGCCCAATTCAGGGTAAATGTTTCTGGCAAATTTCAGTCCAAACATAATGAAGCATTCAACCATTTCAGCTCCAGTATCAACTGCAGAGACTCCTCACTATCACACGATAGAAATTTCGATCTCATAATCTAATTGTTAAATAGTAATCGTTGGGAGAAGTTATTTCATTATCAAGACATTGCATTTTTTTTCCAATCATTTGCTTTAATCATATAATTATCATGAACTGAATGTTTGATGAAGTACATTGTATGTAGCTACTGTACGTTGCTGGAAGAATTAAATGTCAGTGAATATTGAGTTTGAGAGCCGACTATCCAAGAATCACCAGAACTTGGAACCCAGTCTTGAGGGTATTTCTCTGGAACATACAACATATACAATACTGCATGTCACCCAACTTTATACTGAACCTACGACATGGGCCAGTTTCTGCGGGACAACATCTTTCTCAGTGTATCAAACCAATGACACTTGCTAGTCTTAGGGCAATCAGTATAAGGATCAACATTTTTTGTCAAATTTCATGACTAGAAATTAATTTAACTGCAATGAATACGCCACTGTTTTCATGATGCCAGCTCTAGCTAATCTAGAGATGGCTTTTATAAAGCAAGAATGAGTTAAAGCTTCTTGACCAAGTGTCACAGCATCTTCGTGACTCTGGGATTTGCCCCTCTACACCCTTAAAGTCGGAATTTAAATATTGTCTGTTTCTTTGAATTATTCCTTGGAAGTGGATTCCACAGAACTATCCTGAATCCAGGCAAGTCTCTCATTTTCTCAGAACCTTGAAAGTACACAGTACAAAGACCTTGCCCTCAGTGACTGTTGATTCTGTGCATCTCCAGAAGATAAAATAAAATAATGGAAGGAAACAGACAGCATCTAAAGATGGGCTTGTGCTTTAGAGCAATGCATTCAGTAAATTATTTATAAATAAACGAAATTGTTATGTTGAAACTCCTGAACAAGCAATAGCTCTCCTTTCGAGACACTACAATTCTAACCCCCCTTAAGTCAGAAATCTCTAAAAATAAAATAATGCACAATGCATGTCCATTGAATGGTCAATAATATTGCCCTGTTTCTGATCAGATGGAAAATACTCGTCCCTAGCTATTATTTTTGGAGATTTAGTAAATTACAAGAGAAATGTGATTATATTGCAAGTACAGTAGATGAACCGACTGAAAATTTTCAGAAGACTAGTTGAACTAATGCCACATTAACAGATATGTGTATTGTCATGAGTTATGGATTTATGAAAAATGCAACATACCTGTTTGAATAATATCAGCAAGCGACAGATCAATGCAGGCAAGCTGCTATAATAAGACAGTAAGGGTTAAAAATAGCCCCATTTGTAAGTACATATCAGGCTTAAATTTCCCTTGGCAAAGTTTGTGCAGTAAGGTTGTATAGACTTGCTACTGTGCATGTTCAGTCAGAATTTTTGTTATGAGTCACAACAGATGCCATTTATGTAAATTGTTTCCAAATTTTCCTGTCATTTACAGTCACTCAAAAATGTAGAACGAGAACTCATCACCATAATTAATGACTTAACGAGTACTGATAATTTCTCGACTCATTCGCAATAAAGTAAAAAGCTTATATATTGTATATCAGGTGGTAAATTTCCCCAGTCTTAAATTTACAATTTACATTAAGAGAAAAAAATTCACATCCCCATTCATCGCCAAAATTCGCTTACTGAAATCTGCATCTTATAATTTCTGACCGCAAATACAATTATTTTTTAAGTTAAACAGCCTGGCTAACAAAAAGCCGTTTTGGTTAGTGGGAAACGTTTGGAAAAGGAATCGATTCATGACTCGAGAACATAGAAATAGTAATTACACAAAGCTAAATTCAACGCACACGATAATCGAATGTACAGGTTTACAGGTTTACAATCGTTCACAACAACAAAAGTTAATGATCAATTTGGGATCTTTCTTTGAAATAGTAACGTGCGCTCCCCTCATTCAAATCGCCTAAATTATAAACACCTATTTGCTACTGTTCGATAGACAATACTTACTGAAGCTTGCAAACAACCGATATCATACCAATATCCCCTAGCATGCACGAAACGAAACAGAAACAACTTATTAAGCTTACCGCTTTCAGCCATGATCACTGGATGACACGAAAACCGTTCGCAACGCCAAACTATTCGGCGATCCCGACTGCTTCGATAGCGATGCAATTCTACTCTTCCCAAGCTGGAATGTAGCTTGACTGTTAATGAAGCGCGGAGTTATTTGTTCGTCCTTTGTAGATATTTACAAATACCAAAACTGTTCGCACATGTCATTTGTTCCGCGCTCAGAAGCTCATACGAGGGAGACACGGGGAGCCTGGTATGAGCCTGGTATGTTTTGCTGTGTAATGACACTTGTGACGTCATAGGACGAGTAACCACAATAACATTTAACCGCGGTCAAACGTAAAAAAGTAAGAAACGTCCTTAAAAGATAAGGTTTTTACGTTGAGAGCTCAAAGATGATAAGTTTTTCTTCAGTCTGTGAGTTTACTAAATTATTTTATGAATTACTAAAAAAGTTTTAGGAACAATAAGGTGAATCGGTTTTCCTGAAGTCACGCATTGAAACAGAAAACAAAAACACAGCACGCCGAACAGTTTCCACATTCTTCGCTTTAAAATCCTTAAAACTTTTTTAGTAATTCATGAAATGATTTACTAAACTCACAGACTGATGAAAGACTCATCATCTTTGAGCTCTCAACGTAAAAACCTTATCTTCTAAGGGACTTTTCTTATTTTTTACGTTTGACCGGGGTTAACAATAACATTGTAACAAAAAGGTGGAAAATTGCATTCAATTGCGCCAGAATAGAAAGAAGAGCGTGTTTCACTTTCGCCAAATTGGCCAGAAAAACGGCTGCTGATAGAGCTTACAGCTGTATGTAAACAAGCCCACCTTTCGCCCACCCTAAAAAAATTAACCTCCAGCCTATGCATATATGAGAAAAAAGTGTCAGTGACATCTTGTGTTTTTTCACAAGATGTCACTGTGACAATTTTTTCTCAATTTAATATATATATACATACATACATACATACATGGCTATTATATATATATATATATATATATATATATATATATATATATATATATATATATATATGTGGGCATAAAGTGCTCAATGCTGTGGTAGCAGAGCTAAGTATACATAAGTTGAAGGATTAAAGAGGACGCATCGATTCTCTGTGACTCTGAGTTTCGCGCCTAAGCGCTCGTCGTCTGTCTGACGAGCGCTTAGGCGCGAAACTCAGAGTCACAGAGAATCGATGCGTCCTCTTTAATCCTTCAACTTATGTATATATATATATATATATATATATATATATATATATATATATAGATAGATAGATAGATAGATAGATAGATAGATAGAAAGATAGATAGATAGATAGATAAGAGATAACGACAGTGGGGCGAACTTCTAGCTGATCTGACGGATGTAATAACGTTTCGGCTGTTCAGCCTTCTTCAGATTAAAAAGTTTAAAAACTAAGAACTAAAAACTATTTACAATGGTTGTGCTAGTCTGAGGTCCTAGCTTGTATAAGTCAGGTGATTAACAAATACAAAAAAGGTGAGTGACAGAAGTTATGTAATCGATCCAACGTCACAAATTCCCTGCAAGGGGCCTCTGAACAATCGTGATTAGTGTCATAACAAATTCCCAAGGCAGGGCCCTTAAACAATGTAATAAGTTCCCTACTGAGGGCCCCTGAATGGCAAAATTCAAACAAAAATAACAGAATCCCCCAACGGAACCCCTGAA
>JAEMWC010000061.1:1320000-1347500 GCA_016490735.1 Pachyseris speciosa
ATGTACATCGCAGGATATCTGTTGAGTAAGTACGACAAATATTGAATGCGCTATGACCATATTTGGACATTGTCACATGTATTGAATAAAAGTTTCAGCCAACTTACTTGGGAGAATTTTGTAGACATAATTAGTGTCCGCGCCTCCAGCGCAAGCGTCAGAACCCTGGGGACAAGTCTGATTATAGTTCTGGAAACAATTTGCTGATTGGCCATGTTTGTTGTACGTTTGATTTGCATGGGTAGCAGTCCAGCATTCACCTGTCACAATGAGAGAGATGAGAGCCAATAACGTTGGCAGCGAAAAAGTCATTTCAAAATACAAATTCATGCTATCGCGTCTTTCCAATTTTTCAACTCGTTTGAGTTGCTCTTTGTGGGTGTATGAACAAAATTAATAAGGAAAGATGGCGTTGAAGTTAGGAATTAAATTACCATTATGTGCTCGCGTTCGCCTGAGCAGTCGTTTTGAAACTTAATACAGCAACTCTGGTAAAAGTCGTATTGTATTGTTTTAATTATTTATTCCCAATATAAGTTAATTGTATTGTTTAATTTCAGTTGTAATGCGCATGTTGATATTTGCTCAATATAGATTAAATTGATTAATTTAATTAAGGTGGTCTTATGCCCTAGAAAATGTACCGTCGATTGCATCTACCCGTGAACGCACCCGCCCAAAACATGTTTTCACTTGACGTCAAACGTCTGCGTTTCAGGTGTCAAACTTTAACGTTTTTCCGCCCAAATATGAAGTTTCAGCTAGTGTTTCACTACTTGCAGGGATATGTTGTCAGTCAACAAGAAAGGAAGATATTTTCAAAAAGGCATCCAACTCAGTTCAAGTGTTTTTTCGGCTCTCCATATATATCATTGATGGGTTTTTCGCTGACTTTCCTCAGATTTCTTCACATTTGGGCGGGAAAACTTTGAAAGTTTGACACCTGAAACGCGGACATTTGGCATCACGTGAAAACATGTTTTGGGCGCGTGTGTTCACGGGTAGATGCAATCGACTGTATGGAAATCATAGGGTTTTGCTAAAAGTGAGCTGGGGGGTGGGGTTATGTGACAGCTGGTCACGTGGCTATACTCGGCTCATTTGAATTCACTCTCTTGTAGGCCGAACCATTTGCAGAATTTACCCTGGAATGCGTCAAAATTGCCCTAAATTACTGTGTTTTGGATCATTTGCTGGTTCTGGAGCTCATCATCAAGGGCTGAGAAGGATTGAACCTTGCCAATTCCAAAGAACCGATTATTGGCACTGCGAATACAACAAACTTTGTTCGAACGCACGCTTTAATCTACAGACAGTTTGTTGTTCGTGAACAAGGGGCCTAAAAGCAGATGTCCCTTGTCTCACCGGGCTCCCAAACAACTTTTGGTGCAGGATTGAAGCCTAGTCTCGTAAATTGTTTCGGAGGAGCCCTTCCCGCTCAAAGATATGTGGAATCTCCCAGGATGCAACGGGGGCAGATTCTTGCTGTTTGGCTGCTTGGTTGAGGTTGCTGATAAAAAGGGAGCTGAGAGAGCTATTGTTTGCCTTTTTTTCCTCAAACGTCCTCTTTAATTTGGAAACAGAAAAGCTGTTTTGTAATGTTTAGACTCTGAATAACGGATTCAGTTGAAAAACGATTTGTCCAGACTGCTCGTTTGTGAGGTAAGATTTTCATTTAATTCTTGCACTAGTTTTGCGCTGATATGTTGTTTACATCCCATCTCTATGCTATTACTTTGCTGGAGAAGTGTATTGTCATGCCTGTTTGATTTTTTCCCCTTTGCTTCATGTGTAACAAACACTTTTGCACTGAGATCGCTGTAAAAGATGGCAAAATCTGACCACAACAATTTTTTTCTTGACCCTATGCAGGTTTGAAATTTGAAACTGGCATGGAATTTGTAAATTGCAACCACTATTCTCTTTCCATGCTTTTACTTTTACCAGCTTTTTAGGTTTGAAATTCAAGGGAAACACACCCTCTAAGCAATGAACCACAACAAAGCCAATCCATTAAATTGTTCTTGTATAACATGCTAAAGATTGATGGTAACGCTAGGCTAAAAACACCCTTTTATGGCAAAGTGAAACTTTGAAGATTTTTCTCTCTGCAAATAAGCAGAGTCACTCTACAAGTTTAGGTTCAGTACCTACATCAATACAAGCATAACCTGTAAAAAATTGTTTCTTGCCTCACTGAGTAAGTGTTTTTGCTCATTTTTGTTTAAAAAAGAAGCACTTTTAAAGAGATCTTACAAAAGCTTGTTCTGTTGCCATGGCAACTTAGCACTCAAACACCATTGTTTTTGTCATCACTCATGGCAACGAGTTGCATGGTGCTGGTTTCTTCTGAAAGAATTTGATTTTGGAGAAAAAGTGATGTTTGGCTATAAGACCCCCTTAACATGATGCTGAGTATTTAATTTCACTTTTTCAATTTTTGCGTATTTTATTTTAAGCCTTTACTGAAATTGCGCAGTCTTTTAAATTGCGTTAATCACAAAAATTACTATAGGAAACACTTTACACTGAGGAGATTATACAAGCTGGTATTGCTTACCAAGGTTGTGCACTCCAAACATGCTGTATCCCTCAAGACTGGCTTTCCTCGCGCACCTGCAGAGAAGGTTTCTGAATTCACCGTGCCACCTGTTTCCATACTCCATCATTACTCCGCGAAACTTGGGACTGGCTGGGTTTACTTGGTTTTCAAGCTCTACAGGGAGAGCTCGGTTGTTTGTGACTTCATCATAGCAACCAACGGGTTCAAAAGATATCTCGCACGGGGCATCTAGAAACAAAAGATCCCGGATGCAAAATTATTTTATTCAGGCACATTAGGAACACCGGGGCTCTTATACTTCTCCAGTGACTTACTCAAACAAGAAAAAGTAAGCTCATGCATTCAACTTGACAAGTTCGCCGATTTTACAGTACATAAATATATCTTGAAGTTGCTGAAAACAAAACACAGTTTTTACAGGAGCACTGCACTTTTTGCGTTAGCAAGCATGTTTAGGGAAATTGCACGTGCTTGATACATTTGGCTCATTTCTAACTGAGTCAGACGATGGATGACACTTCATACAAAAGATATTTGTTAACTTAACAGTTTGCGCTCTTGCTAAAAAAACACGTGACAGTTATTCTCAGTCTTATTGTCGACGTTGTTAGTCTAAATTGCTCCTGCAGTGTTGTCTAGATAATATTTGATTGTTTATGTTTGTTTATCGGCCTGGCAGAGTGACAACTGAAATTTGAAGTTTATAAAACTCGTAACTGAACATGCAACAATGTGAAAGCAAAAGAAAGAATTTATTAATAACTCACCAGAGAGTCGATAAACTGCGTTGGCGAAGTCCTTTCCTGCGCAGAATTCTTGGTAAGGCCTGCATGTCTCAAAACACTTGTCCACACAGTTGTGTGACATGCCTATCTTAGCATATGTGTATTCTCCGTGGGGTCCACTCCAGCACTCCCCTAAGTAAAGATTGACCAGGATACATAGAGTGGTTTTCAATTGAGTGTCCAAAGTAACTCTTCTTTGCAAGAGTTCTGCATTACTCCCTTCCGTGATTGGCTGGCAAAACTCGCGCTACTTTCTAAACCAATAAGAAGCAAGACGAGGACCAATCACGACCATGACTTGCACGCGCGCATTTTCCCGCGCTTAGCGCATTCAACATGTAATTTCTTCGAATTCTGATTGGTTAATTGCATTGTTCGCATCCATTATAATTGTAATAAAGGTTTCATCATTCATCACCGTCATCATTTTTGTTGTGAAGCAGTCTTAATTTGATTGCGCAGGGTGTACCGCTTATAGTTTCTCAGCCAGGTGACGCTCAGTAGAGTACCAGTATAGAGTTTGAACATGGACCATATTAGAGCTAACCGCCGACCGGTTAGCTTAGTGGAAGAGCACCGGACTACCGTGCGGGAGGTCGCGGGTTCAAACCCCGGCCGGACCAACACTCAGGGTCTTTAAATAATTGAGGAGAAAGTGCTGCCTTTGTGATGACATCTACAACTGGTTAGACTTTCTAGTCTTCTCGGATAAGGACGATAAACCGTAGGCCCCGTCTCACAACTCTTCATAATTGATTCTGTGGGACGTTAAAGAACCCACGCACTGTTCGAAAAGAGTAGGGGACGTAGTCCCCGGTGTGGTGGTCTACCTCTACTAGAATGTGGTTATGGGGGAGGGATTTGCAGTTACGGGCCTACAGAAATTGGCGCAAGCTGTTGTAGTGTCCCTGCCAGGTCTCTGGCGAAGACTATAAATCATAAATCATAAAAAATCAGAGCAACCCGATCTAGTTAGCTAACTGCAATCAGAAGCTAGTTCTAGGTTTTTGTTCTCTGATTAAATGTTTAGACTGCTATATACAAACTTCAGTATTCCGATCCTAGTTGACCTTTTTTCTTAGCTGGCTTTTAGATACCGTCATTGTGAATGTCTCACGAAATGAGTTATGCAGCAATAAAGGCTTTTAGCAGTTCTCTGTTACATTTTATGCAATCGGACGGTGTAAACCTCGCGTTTTGATTGGTCCAGGGGAGTTTGATTTTAAAGTACAGATGCACGAATGACGTCATGAGCCGAAGAAAATCAAACCAACCTTGTTCCCAGGGTCCTCTCTCTTCCACCCTCGAGAAAGTACCCTGGTTGCGGCTGGTCACGTGTCCATGTGTACAAATCAAATACGCACGGTGGGTGGGTCCTTGACTTAGTGGAGACAATCTTGAACTTTGCTGCCCCTCCCTTCAATCATTTGTCTGGAATCTGCAAAAATCTGGCAGACACGTGACCAGCCGCAACCAGGGTACTTTCTCGAGGGAGGAAGAGAGAGGACCCTGGGAACGAGGTTGAAATCAAACAAGAATGTATAAAACAAATAGATTCCATTTGGCTGTGCGCATGTACTCTGATAGCGTAGTATATAGCGTGACAATGTTGTAAGAGTATGTGTCACGCTACTGGCCTGCGGCTCGTAACGTACTTTGATCATGTCATCTGTGCGTCATCGTCGTTATCAGAATACAGACGTACGACCAAATGGGATCTATTTGTTAACAAGATCCTGATGATCGACGCACCATAGTATTGTACGCCAAACGTCGTGTGACCTTTTTCTTTTGCTTTTTCAGCGCAACGACAAACAAACTCAGGAAGATAAGCATCCCAGTTTCTCCAGTCAATTGACTGTCCACTGTAGATCTTCTTCAGCCTTCGTTCTCTGTCTGTCATGATGTAGTCAGGCAGTGGTCGAGGATCTATTTTGTTGTCTTTGAAGCAGCCGATCCTCTCAAAATCCAAACCACAGTCAGATGCTGATAAATGCATAAAAAATTAAGTGATGGGTTAAGTAAGATTTGCCGAATGAAACATTTAAAAAGGTCCTCCGTCAATTGCTTTTTGATACTTTGGGAAAAGAAGATAACAACATTGAAATACCAGCGATTATTAAAAAGGTAGGATTAATTAAATAGCTCTATTTATATATTTAACACTGATTCACTTATTTATTTTCTCACTTTTCTTGCAGAGTTAGAACTCTTTTTAGCATATCCCCGGGGAGGGGGGGGGATTACTCCCAGAAAGTTTGGGTGGGGGTGTGCGGCCCGCTTCCTAAAACCCTCACCCTATTTCAGACCAAAATCTACGATTTTCCCTACCCTATTTCAGACTTGACCAAAACTTCGATACCCTATTTCAGACCTATTTCACGTATACGGTTAGCGTAAACATAATTAAAAGACAAAAAAGAAGGGCTTTTGTTGATGGTCTTATCGCCTAATGATGAAGAAGTAACTTCTTCTAAAAAAAATTATCCAATTCAAGACTAGAGTGCACAAACCATAACAAAACGGCTAAAAAATACAAAACAGGACAGGACTCTAACCAGGGACGGGAGATCCCGAGACGCCCTAACCACTCGCCCGCGTTGCCTCCTAAGATACCCGCTTTTCAAACAGACAGAAAATAAGGACAATTCTCACCTAACTCGTACACAAAGTTTGTCCACTGTTTACCAATGCAGTTCCTATCAAACCTGCCACATCCCTTATAATCGTCTGTGATGCATGCCGCTGATTCTTTGAAATTCTCCAGATCATAAGGGCCAGGTCCGCTCCAGCACTCCCCTGTTATAATCAGCAATTATTGATAACATGCAAGAGGTGTTAAGTCAGCAATACGCGATATTGAAAAATGTTTATTTAATATTTATTACCAGTGACTTCCAGTAAGTGTACAACATGAATACTAAACTCAAAATAATAATATCACATACATAAACAAAGACACGTACATACAAATTAAAGTATCACTAAATGAGGGGCGAACAAACGGACTCAAAGTCCCAGCGAGGTTAGTCCATACTGTCACGCGCATACTGTGACATACTGTGTACGCGTGACAGTCCATTCTGTCACGCGCATACTCGAAACAAACTTCCAAATTCTCCCAACAGTTGAGCCTATGGCCTTCCGATTACTAGTTCAGATGCTCTGTCACTGAGCTACAGGAGACTCGTGGGAGCTTATATATGCACATGTTATCGGCTTCCCCGTGGGGAAATTAAAGAGTTCCTAGTTCTCCCAACAGGAGTCGAACCTATGACCTTCCGATTACTAGTTTGAATGCTCTACCACCGAGCTACAGGAGACTTGTGGTAGCAAGGGAATTAAACTAGGCTCAGCTGAGAAACGTCCTGCTCACACTGCTGGGAGATGAATATCAACCAGACCGCTAGTAGTTCGTTTTTGGGTAGCCAAAGCGCAATCCATCAACAGCGCGGGGAGGAACAGTGCGTTGAGACTGGGGCAAGGAGAAAAAAGCGAAAAGAGCTGGGAGAGAGTCTCATTCACTTCAGGTTTCACCAGTCTCGCCTCACATTTGCCGTGACCTCCCCACTAAAGAGAAAGGGACCTGCTAACAGTCTAAATGTCGACAAGCGGGCTTCTTCGCGACTTGAGTGAAGCGATATGTACCCGTACGTAATTTTGTGCCTCAAAGCTAAAAACTGTATATTCCTTGTAACAAGGGCTGAAAAATTAACACGTCTTAAAGTGAGGCTCCACCTGAATTTGAGTGAAATTATAAGGAGTTTGAAGAAGGGTATGAAATGTTCACAAAATGTTTTAAAACACCACCAGACAGTTGACAAGGGCACTGCAGGTTGCTTGGGAACTATTTGGTGTCCGTCTTCTAATTTCTAACTTCAAATCCCAATTTTAAATCTCCATTAAATCTTCAATATTTCCTATTTCCCTAAATTTTACTTATCATTTGAGAAAAATTTTCTCTTCCCAAACATAGCCAAAAATCACCAAAAAATTCACAAAATATCCCACAACAAAGCTTTGTGTGATGAAATTGGAGGGATTTTTGATTGCTTGAAAAGCGAACGAGTTATTAACATTAAATCCATGTTAAGCGACCTAAAAACGGTGTTCAGGTGTAGCCCGCCTAAAGACTAGTAACGGGAATTTCTACGTTGAAACTAAACTTAGATTGTGGATCATTTACATGTGACCTTTTTTCATGCAAAAGTCTCCATACTATGGGATATGGCATAACGCGTTTACCATTGGAAAGGAGTATGTTGAAGTTAACCTATGACCAAGTTTGAGGCCCAACGTTCAAGAGTGAGCGTTTATGGTAGTTTGAAGCTTTGGAAAATTCACTGAAAGAGAATGTATTGTGCGAAAAGGTGATGAACAGAATGACAATACCCTCCAACAACTCACTTTGGAAAAGACTGAGAGATCAAGAGTGCTGCGTGATGGATTGTGGGATTGTTTGGGGCGACTGATTCTTCGCAATACGCTTTCCCACCCAAACAATCCCACAATCGCTTGCGCGGCCATTTGTTCCCAGTCTTTTCCAAAGCGAGCTATGTCGCGGGCCTCAAACTCAGACAATTTTGTAATTTCAGCCTACCCCCTCTAATTCTAGTGAACTTTAGGGTTATAATCCATAATAGTATAAATCTACTAGCGTTCTGTCATGATCGAATAGACTAAAGTCATCCTTGTTGTGAACAATAGTTTTGCCCGTCCAGCCTCGTCCACAAAACGGGCAAACACAAAGGATCTTAATCCAATGGGAGCTAGAACTCATCCTGATGACGAGTCTGGACGGGCAAAATTTATTGTTCATCAGAAATGTGATATCGGTCTATGCCGTTCTCTGATTTGGCTACGCTATTCACTACCTATTCTGTGAGAGATAGTGAGTAGCGGTTGGCAACAAAATGGCGCCGCTTCCGTTGCGTGTCTGCGTGGATGATTTAGGTAATTTACTTGTTTAGTTTTAAATGACTAGTAGATTTATACTAAAACATTAGATTATTCGCCTTCGAGCTCATAATCTAATTGTCAAATATAAAAAGGTTTTACACAAAGTAGGTCACATGGACCAACGTCCTCAGCCCCTAAGGGCTCATTGGCTCATACCATAGAACTGCAAGCCGAAAACTTTCCATCCCTTTGCCTTGACAATTTTAGCGCATCTACAGGCAAACCCAGGCATGTAATTGTTCCAGTCCATCCAGTCGATCCTTCGACCTCCATATACCTTACTCCTTGGGTCTCTCTCGTTCAGTACTTGTACTTTAAGCACACGATTACTGGGGTTGTCCCTATAACAGCCTTTGGCTTTATATGGAACCTCACATGAAGTACACCGCCAGGCGTCAACTAGAGACAAAGAGAAAGAAGATACATGATTCAAATAAATGGGTAGTATTCCTTTAAAACCAACATATATATGTTCCAGGGGGAGCAGGGATGGTGCAGTGGTGAGAGCAGACTCAGCGTCATAGGTGGGCTGAGTTCTGCTCCGACAGGTTTTTCTCCGGGTACTCCGGTTTTCTCCTCCCTTAAAAAACCAACATTTGATTTGATTCTTCTTTATTTAGATTTGATTTGATTAATTTTCCTCAATTAGTAGAGCATCTGTGCTCGGCTAGAAAGATTTGAGACTTAAATAAAGTCGTCATCATCATCATCATCATTCTCTTAGTCTTTTCTCGTATGGTGCCGAGTTCATTCCCTGAGAATACGGCAGTCATAAGTCTGTTGGATTACTTGATGGATAGCTAGGGTCCTCCTAAGTACGTGAGGAATCCCAAGAGGAGACAATCTTCTGAAGCTCTGTAATTCGGATTTTCCCTGGGATTTTACTGATGTAGTTTTCAGTCCCTTGTTGACAAGCTCAAGGGCACTAATGCCCACTGGGATAGCTGTTGTTTTCATTCTCCATGATGATGACGATGATGATGATGATGATGACGATGATGATGATGATGATGATGATGATGATGATGATGATGATGATGATGATGATAATGATGATAATGACGATGATGATGATGATTCTTTATGCACACGAACAGGGCCAGTTAAGCTTAGCTTGTCAGCGTTTGAAATACTCCCAATTGTTCACTGAACGAGAGAAAAAAGGGTATTTGAATTGGAGAGACTATGTATTATCGGCACAGGGTTTCTTGCACTTTTGGGTTCCCGATCATTTTTTCTTTTTACTAATTTATCTTACTGGCGTCTTTTAAGCCGACAAACGCTTCCGTTCAACAGGAAAGTCCTGCTAAAGAAGATTTGTATGAAATAGCTGTCCACATCACAAAAAATGCAATCAACACTGCCATCAGGATTAATCTGATAGCTTTGTTTTTTTTTACAAAAATCTTCTGACAGAAGAGGGAAGAGGTATTTCCCGCCCTTAATGCAAGAGCAATATCCCTTCCATTCCAATCCATAATTTCCCTCAGTTTTCCCTTTCGAGTTGTAAATGGCAACTTCGCCACCACTTCGTCACCCAAACAACTAACGAAAATTAGAGAAGCCATAGTGAGTTTCCAGCTTTGAATTTGTGGAAGGTGAGATAATTGTGTCTCTACTGAAAGCACGTGTGTGTGTGTGTGTGTGTGTGTGTGTACTGTTCCAAAAGATTTTATGTTGGAGGTGAGGTCTGAAATTGGTGTTAAAAGGAGCAAGCCGCGCATTAGCACAGACAACCTATGCAGCATGTGTAACAATCTTTACTAGATAGATTGTAGTCCATCACAGGATCGCCAACAACTGCTCTTCACTGGGTGTCATTTTGAATTTTTAAAATTGCTTTCCACACACTTAAATGTGACTATTTCTCCCACGAAAACTGTTAAGAGAAACAGATTAAAAACCCTCCATGTAGGAAACATGTGTAAGAGCCAACCAAACAGAGTGAGTAACGCAGATTACTTGCCACGGAATTTATGCACCAGACCAGCGGGCTAACTTTGATAAATGTTGTTTGTAATGGATTATTACTTTCTTGGTGTTCAACTTTAATTTAATTTTTGGTTTCAAAAAGCTATTTTATTGATGAAAATGACAATGAAAATGAAAATGAAAATGAAAATTCAATTAATCTAATCTGAAATTTAATTTTAAAATACAGTATCCATGGTAACATACCTACTTACGGAAACGGAAAATTGATTATTCCCATGAAGAACACCTCATAAATATTGAGTTGTTAGCACAAATACTGATTTTAATGTAATTTACTTATTATTTATTATAAGGTAATATTGCTTTCCGTATTTTAAAACCGGTGTGATATGTTACCTACTCAATTTTCGCGCAAACAGAATTGCTCAGAAGGAATCCCTACCGGCGGAGTTTGACCATTCCACTGAAAGATTATGAAAGCCACTAAGCAGCACTTTCATGTGGTGCTGTTTATTATGCTCTACAAGATGGCTCTAACTTTTCAGTCTTTCGATGAAACAGACTGAAATGGTACACGGCTGAGTAATACTTGTATTTGTCTTTGTCAGTTATAAAGTAAAATATATGAAATATTTTCCGTCTATCTCGAATTTGCCCACCTTTCGGAAAACAACCAGTCTAATTTACAGCGTGCTGAGAAAAAGATCACTCCGTGTAGCAAAAAGGTCTTTCACTGGGTCAATCTGCCGTGAGTGAGCCGCATTTGTTGCCATACAAATTTTAACTGAGGCATTTTTTTTCCACTTTGCTGTTAAAAAGAAACTGAGGCTGGTAGAATATCCCATAACGTTTTGCACTACCACCATACCTACAACTACAACTACTGGTAAATATATGCGCATTGAAAAAATGACAGTTTCTCTGGTGTTGGTTGGCCAAACAATAGTGATTTCAGTAAGGTAGTAAAAGGGGAAAGAGATATGAAGTTGTAATAGCGATTTCATAAGCACGAAAGAAAAAAGAAACAGATTTCAATCGATGTTGATTAATTTTGGGTGTTCATTTTATAACAGTCAGTGCTTGGGCGTTTGGGTAGCCATATAGATTTCAACTTACATGAATTCTCCAAGTATTCCAGAACTGTTTGTTGCACGACCGAACAACCTTTAAAACCGGTATCTCTCTGGATGTTTTCAAGATATTTTTAACCTATTAATAGAGCACTGGCCTCGCCCCAATTGTCCTTCTTATAAACGAAGTATAAATCACATCTCTCGGCTGGACAAACACGCTTCATCGCAACCGACAACAGACTCATGTGCATTTGGAAATTATTCGCGCAGTTGTGTATAAGTAATCGTTAAAATATTACAGCGTATATACTTTTTTCTCAGCGGTTACTGAATGACGCAGCGAGACGGATTTCCAAAGTTATTTCACGGTCATTTAATATATCTCTCTCCTTGTGCGGAAACATCAAAGACTTACGGAAAGAGCCTTTTAATTTAAGTTAAACAAACCCACGAACCTCTTTAAATAATTCTAACTTAATCGGTATACACTGATGTCACTGATTAGTAACCAAGCTAGCCATTGTTGCCTGACTAAGTAGTTCAGATTCACGTATCAGGCATTCAGTCATGTCAGGTTTGTAAGGGTCGAGAGAGCCCTTACAATTTTAGTTTATGAAAGATTGTTATCTAGCACGCTGTTTGATAACTATTTTCAAACATCACTTTCTAATACGGTATCTATGAGCATAACCGTGAATACCTTTGCAACACAACGCGGAGTAGAGGACAACGAAGCTAAACAGGCCGGGTACCATGTTGAAGCTCGGGCCAAGACAAAACTCTGCAAAGCAGTTGTCCAGTGACTGACAAACTGTGAAGTGAGGGTTGGCTTGTTGCGGGGACTAAAAGTGATTATATATAATTTAATGCGTTGTGTCAACAATCGTCGAAAATTAGCGTGTGATCATTACAGGAAAGAAGCAATAATTTAACGAAAAGAACTTTCTGACAAGTGCAAATAGAAAAGTGCCCATCATCCGCTCCATCAACAGAAGTGTTATAGAAAAATTGTTCGAGGAATGATTTTCATAGGGATCTGTATAGCAGGAGATATATTTAGTTAACAAAGGTGGTGCCAAAATGTGTGCAGATGAAACTCTTTAAAACAAGCCGTGGTGTACATATGTTTATCTGCATTAGTTGAAAAGGTCACAAGGACAACCAATAAAGGCAACAATTTTAGATGGGCATTTTACGGCCTACCGATTTTAAGAGAATCTTTTCGTTTATTGAGTGGGGGAGGGGGGCGGGGTATTATTTATGAACTAGTAATCGGTATGTCTAGCTTTTCGTCGTGGTCTGTTGGTACATAGAGAAATCAGTTTACTTTGTTTGAAGGGTGTGAAGCTCTGAGACTTCTCGTAATCAAATTTATCCAGATATATTATTGTGGATTTAAACTTAGATCTAATTGATGTTTCTTAACCTTGTAAAAATTATCGCTTCAACTTGACAGGAAGCCCCACAGGCACCATTCACAGGGGAATGCTTATAATATAGCCGGCGTTAATTTCATGAAATATGATTTGACTACAAAGTTTTTAATCTTGTTTGTTAGTTTTAAAGAAAACTCTGATTGAGAATAATTTTCTTCATTACATGCCGGCTTTAATGCTTTGAAATGTACAAATAAGAGAGTTTTCCTCTAACACCTGTGCCCTACAGAAAGAACTCTAGAACCAGCTAGTACAAACTAATCAACAGAACGGGAGGGAGTACTGTTCAGTAGCTTTTTTTTCAGTAGAAAATCGATTCAGTACCGGTATTTTGAATGAATCTGATTTTTCTCCGCTGGGTGTTTTCGGAATTATTGCTATAATAGATGCGATTCCTTGCAAATGGCGACAGATTTCTTAAAAGAAAAGCTGTGTAGATAAATCAGACTTTGTCCTTCAAGATGAAATTTCGGCGAGTACTTATTGCCTGATATTCGCACTGCAATAAGTAAAGCTATTTCTAAAGGCATCTATGCGGTTCCTAAATCGAAAGTCTCAACAACACCAACAGCCCAACAAAGATACACAGATTTGTTTAGTGAACATTCTTCAGGGTGGAAAGAAATTTACAGTTTGCCTTTCAAGGTTGCTCTGGATACAAAGTCACAAGAATTCCAATTTAAAATACTTCATAGAATTTTAACTACAAATATCCTTCTAAAGAAAACGGGTAAGGTGGATTCGTCAGAACTAGAATGCTCTTTTTGTGGAACTGTGGACAAATCCCTTGAACATCTCTTTGTATCTTAAATTGATCATTTTGCGCTTTAGACATATTATTTGGTCTCTGGAAAAGGAAGGGATATTTGTTGTTATTGAATCACATCATTATTGCAAAACAATACATTTATTATTGTAGAAATATTGTTCTTAAATCCGTCCCTCGCTGTTCTTTTATCAAAAATCGATTCAGTTTATGATATTGAAAGTAGAATTGCAAGTTTAGATAATAGATTAAGTACCGTATTTACCCGCGGATAGGCCGCACTTTTTTTTTCGGAAAAATGGAAGCCGAGTCAGGGGTGCGGCTTATACACGGGTACAAGCATTTTGACACCTCATTAATATGCACGGATCTCGAGATTTTACACTAAACTGTCATTTTAATGCTCACTTCAAATTGTATACAAATTGTAAACACTCTTTTACATATATAAATGGGGCAATTATATTAAGAGATAGTAACAGGATGAAGTCCTAGTATCGATTTGCGCAAGAAATTTATAATTTATTGCTATTAAATGGTTATAACATCTTGTTTACCTTAGTTGTAAAGTCATGTTTTTTTTTGTTCTGCTGTTTTTGTTGCTATTGTTCTCCTTGTTTTTTTGTTTTGTTTTGTTTTGTTTTGTGTCAAGTATTGAATTATTATGGAAAAATCAATAAAATACAAAAACAATTACCGAATTTCTTGAAAGGTAGTCCAAAATCCCCAAACGGAATTTCCAAACGGAAATGTGCGTTTCATTTGCTCATTTCTACCAGTTCCAGGCCTTTCGGCTTGGATCGTTCTGTAAACCCGACCGTTGGGAATGTTTGTGCAAATGGAACGCGCGCGTCTCATTTGGGTGCTTGATGCGTGCCATTTATTGCAACGGTCGACCAACCGGTTTTCCCATGTAAACGGTAAACAACCGTGGACTCCGGCTGATCTTTGCTAACAATGGAAAAGGAATGTGACACTCGTTTCAGAAAACGTTCGTTGGGGAGGAGAGATTGCGTGACGAGCCAAAAGAACGGGAGGCTAGTTGTGTGACTTAAAGACTACCCGTAGATTGCACATAACTCTTATAAATTAGCAATGAATTCTACAAGGCTAAATAAAATTCCTCCACAATCTTACTTGCTTTGATAGTTTCGATCTGGAAATATGGCAAACTCTATTCAGAAATTTTGATTTCCTTCGGCCATTAACGTTTAAAGTGAAGACCAACACATCTTACGTGATGAGGTACACTACACCTTTAAAGAGAAGAACAACGACTTTTGGGTAACGAGGTGCATCTTTAATTTACATGTAAAGTGAAGACCAACACTGCGTTTAAGTGAAGTCGAACGAAATGATCTTTAAAACGACTAGGAACATGTTCAAGTCACAAGTTTTTCTTTAAAGTGCCCCTAGCCCCAAACATTTTTTTCGCTTAAATAAATCTTTGCACCTGTTCGAAACACATTGCGCCCTTTTGCGCCTTTTTAAACCAAGACTTTTTATAGGCTGTAAAAGTTACGAAATCTGGCCATTATCTCAGTGTCCCACGACCGAGCTAGTCAGGGGCATGGGTCTAGTCCTTGTTTGACGTCACAAACTGCTTTCCATGCATTTTTACAAAGGGCGCTTTCAATTTGAATGGGGGGAATTTTCTGTTAAAAGAAACAGGGCAAATTTTCCTCAATAAAAAAGGAACGGCACGAGCGTGTTCCCTTCGCACTGAGTCACTCTTTAAGAGACTGGAGACTTGGTATTAACCAAAACAGCACCAAACCGCGCGTTTAATTCATCAAGGAGCATGGAACTAGTGGGACGCCGCAGATGGTACAGGATTTTTCGATCATTCCAGTAAAAACGAGAAAAAAGGAATGCCTCAGGAGGTATTCCCTTTTTTTTTTCGAAAAGTTTCCAGTGGAAAAGTCTGTTCCATTTGATGTACCATCGGAACAACCGGTATTTCCATGCAAAAGGGAAGCGCCCAACGACTTACCGCGATGCAAATCAGTTTGTGACATCAAAGCAGGAGTAGACCCATGCCCCTTACTAGCTCGGTCGTGGCACAGGTGATGGCTTGTTTCGTAACTCTTACAGCCTATAAAAAGTCAAGATTTGGTTTAAAAAGCGCAGTACGTTTTAGGGTTAGGTGCACTTTAAAGTGACGAAGTACACCTTTAATGTTGGAAGGGATACTTCACAAATTAATGTGATCAAGTAAGCTGAAGCCACTCAAAAGGCACTAAGGCCACAAGGTAGCGGGCATTACCCCTAAATCTACCAAAGCAAAGATTGAGCCCAAGCATTTAGCAGCCATGGACAGCTGTTTCGGCCTTGTTAGGCCTCATCAGCATGGCATAGCTAATGCTCAGGATCAAGTACCCACATATCAATAAAACAAGCAATGAAAACGTAAAGCTTGTGCTTTGGTAGATTTAAGGGGTATTGCCCGCTACCTTGCGGCCTTAGTGCCTTTTGAGTGGCTTCAGCTTACTTGATCACATTAATTTGTGAAGTATCCTTGTCACTCCAGCCACATCCCACAAGCTTTACGTTTTCATTACACCTTTAATGTGACGAGGTACACCTCAAGTGACGTTGTACACCTTTAAAGTGACGAGGCTTAAAGGCTAGCAAAGGCCTGCGGTTCAGAAAACAGCGGCTTCCCATAATGCGCATGTCAAATTCTATCTCCAATATGGCGGAAGTTGTTTCTCAGAGAATATAAACGAATGAATTTACCCACATGCCATGGCTTCAAAGGCCCGCGGACAATCTTTCAATTGCAGCAAACTATCTTATGGAAATACCCAAAGGATTCCCCCACCAAAACCCCACGGTTTTTAGAATTGCAGCCGGATCCGTCGAAATCCAGCTCGAGGAAATCTCTCACCATGCGATCCACTTCTTCTTCTGAAAGTCGGAATCAAGTAGTTATTAGACTGATTTAGCAAAGACAATGTGACGACCGTGACGACGGCGCGCGCAGATCTCAAAAACCGACTTGACCACTCAATGGCAGAGCAGCAAATTGAGCATCGGAAGTCGTGTTCAGTCCTTTCCGCGCGCTCTCACGTGGGCTCAAATAACGTTCCCGTTCTGTTGCTGAATTAGGCTATTGCTTGACAAGCCGTACTCTGTCATTCGACGCTAAATGGTACGCGTAGACATACCCAGTATTTCTGAAAACTGGGTCTTGTTGAATCCCAAAGGCAACAACAATTCCTACTCTGAAGGAAGTATCTATTTTATTGAGGGAAGTAGGTGGTCAAAATTCGAACGACGAGTTGTTACCTAGCCAGCTCACACGCCTTTAATTAGTTTAGGGCCAATTTTTCTATGTGTGTGGTGAATAAGAGAAGGGAACATTTTGCTTTCAACTTTTTTTCAGAACTAGACATGGCAATTAAGACAAATTGTTTTTATGCAAATTTGCCGATATAAAAATAAAAAAAAAACGTCCGTTTTTGTGTCCATTTATTCAAATATCCTAGCTTTCTATGGATAATCTATATTTTTTATGAAAACGTATTTTCTACCCTTCAGAATGATGTATAACTTTCAAAATATTTGTGAATATGTGTTGAGAAAAAATCAGAAGGAATTTCTACTCTTACGCGCGGGTTTTTACTGTCCGGGAAAGAGTTAAGGATATAAACCGATTACAGATACCACGAGACGGTGTGCAGTTCTATTTAAGCCTCCAATTTTGCATTATTTTCCACAAGATGTTATAAGTAAATTCTTTACCGTTCGCATCTTATCAGTAAGTAATTTTCAAGTTCAAGTGCAAGTTTAAAGTTCAATCGGGCGAAAACATATATTTACCAAGGGAGGAGATTTACGTGTCATTAAATTATTGTCAAATGATGTCTACCAGGCTGTGCGTCTTGCTGATTCATCACATCTTTAAATATGATATTGCTAATTCAATACCAACTAAATAAGTGAGAATTATACTCATTCCGGTACTTACCTTGAAAGACGAGTGCGGGGAACATAAGAGCATTAATCAGTAGGACTATTATATCTTCACGGAAGCCATATTTTACCACACGTACTTTCTTAAATATTTCCTTCTTGCTGTGCGCGCTTATTGCAGATATAAGCTTGGTAACAAGAGGAATTTTTTCATGCTATTTCTCGTATCAGTAGGGTGATATGATTAGTATTAGTAGGCCGTCATCTCTTAAGTAATGAAAATATTTAATTAAAATAATTAGGGCTAGTTATTAATTGCTTTTTGCCTTGGCAAGACCATATTAATTATATTAGGGGCAGGATGGCCGAGCGGTTAGGGTGATGACTCTGGCCGTTAGCTGGTCTTGTTCTGGGTAGTCCCTGGTTCAAGTCCTCGGTCATCCTTGTAAATAGCCAACTGGTTTGCCTCCGGCCAGTTGGGATTCTTATCAAGTTGAGTTTATTTGAGTTTATTTGTAATCTAAAATTGACTCTGAAAAGCCCCGTGGGGACGAGCCAATAAAGTATGTATGTACGTATGTATGTATGTATGTATGTATGTATGTATGTATGTATGTATGTATGTATGTATGTATGTATGTATGTATGTATTAGTAGTAAAATTAGTAAAAGTGTTAATATTATTAGAAAACGAAAACGTCATATGGCACATCAGTAAATTATAAGTATCTATTATTAGAATAGAATGTAGAAAATATAGACCTGTTCCAGGCGTTCAAATAGTAAACAGTGCGCGAATACAACAATATCATTAGTGCTAGTAGGCAGTTATCTATTAAGCAATGAAAATATTTAATTACAATATTTAGGGCTAGCTAGTTATTGATTGCTTTTTGTCTTGGCAAGACCATATTGATTATATTAGTAGAAAAAATTAGTAAAAGCGTAAATATTATCACCAAACTAAAACATCATGTAACAGATCAGTCACTTATAAGTATCTATTATGCGCTTGTATATCCCTATCTAACCTATGGTTGCATGCGTATTGTGGGGTACCAACTACGAAGCACCCTTAGCACAACTGGTAAAGTTGCAAAACAAAGTAGTCAGAATCGTTAATAACGTCCCTCTCCGTGATCATATTACTCCTTATTACGCAAACCTTTGTCTCATCAAGCTTTCTGAATTTGTTTAATTTATACCTGCCAACTCTTTTATGATCATATTGTAGATAGGAAGCCCTCCAATTTTAGCGGAGCTCCGGCGGCCTGAAGGGCCGCCAAGCGGAGCACCACTGTTAAGAAAATATGGTAACCCTATGGTAACCCATTTGCTCGAGAAAATTTGGTTTTGGTCACCGTACGTACGTCGTATACGTACGTACGTCCGCCCCTACATGCATGCGATGTGAAATGTCCCATTAATTGTGTGTCATAACCCGCGTTTTGTGTACATCTTTTGATATTAGACGTCAATGTTATAGCCAATTGACACCTGTCAAAACAAGGTATCCGCTGACCAGAAGTACGTGACCATATCGCGGGCTCAAGTTAAGACCTCATCCAGGTCAGCTGTTTTTTTGAAGATGACCGCTGACTAGGTACTGGTTTTCGATTGGATCGCAGGCTCAAGCCAGGTGTGGGACACCCAAACCAAAACGAGGCTTAATTTTTGGCGCGCTTTCTGCGGCTCGAGATTTCACATTCAGTTGGTTTCTTCATTTTGAGCACAACAACTTCATCTTCTTTAATTTTCTCTCTTTTAATTCCCGTAAAAGGCATGAAAATCAAGAACTACTTAAAAGATACTCCGGAAGGTGAATTTTCAACTGATAAAATGGAAGAGCAAAACATTTTTCTCTGGAAATTCTTAAATTTTGGATCCACTTGTATGGCGCCCGGATTGTGTGGTTGAAAAACAAAAGGATTTAACGCTTCAAGGGCTTGTTCAAAAGTAGCTAGTCGAATTGTTTGTTTGTTATTTTGCAAGCGAACGAGTGTTTTTCTCCGCTTGACTGACTGTACATGTTTTTTGACGTCAGTGTTTCTATAGTATTAAGAACTGAAAGAAACGTTTGCCCTTATGCTATTAACATGTAATCGCAATGAGTCCTCGTAAAGTATCTCTCACGTTTTGCGCGACGAGGGCAATTTCAGCAAATTTCTGAAAGCACAAGTCATATTAATCCTTAATTTTACTTGGCCCCATGCGATTACCCATCCAAACTATCAGGATTGTTTCCCTTTTTCTCTTTTCTAAAACTTTTAAGCCAGCTTATGTCTAAGCTTAACATACTACGAAATATGTTTGTTAAGCCCCGGCTAAAAGTATCAAACATTTTCATCCAACATCGTGTTTGTAACACATAACGTTTGGTGGCTAAACGCATAACAATGTTTGACCAAACAGCGGACCAAGCGAGACCAAAAAATGATTTTTGCGTATTATCGCTGAAATTTTCGACGTTATGTGGTTTATTTGGTTGCTTTTTACCGTTTTTGTACGATTTGTTTGTTGGCGTGGCTAAACGATCAAACATTGGTTCGTAATGCGAAATCTTGGATGAAAGCCATTTAATGCACTATTGTGAGAGGTGGCTAAACGTTCAAAAATGTTCTTCCAACGATGAGCTGGATGAAAATATTTGATTATTCTTAGATTGCTAAATTTGTTTTCGAAAAACCACCCGCGTCGACTGTATTGTTTTCTTGTAATATTTTGAGGTTTTTGAACCACAGTCAATTCCTGTTGACTGCCGCTAAACACAAAATATTGGCACAAGGAAAGCCATGCGGTGTTGCTCAATACCAGTAAAAAATAATAATCGTGGCGCTCCGCTTTTAGGCTTGGCTAAATCTATATATTACCCTAACCGTTGTATCTTGTTACATGGCATATGCAAATATGCTTTTCAGCTTACAGCTGGCTTTGGACGATGTGAAAAGTACAGTGTTCCAAAGCTACTAGTTTGTTCTGCGTAGAACAAGCGCCGTTAACCAAAAAGGTAAACAATGTTTTACTCCACGCAGGCAAAGAAACTAAAACGTTGCTTTGAAATATCGAAGTGCGCCGAATGGTGCGGTGCGAAACATGATCTAATGAAACATGATCACTCTGTTTGCCTAGCACGTGACATAAATCTGCAACTGGTAAAATGTTTTCTACCGCTTTCCGTGAACGTTACGTTGGCTAAGGCCTTGTTTACAAGCAGGGAGGGTAACCATAGTGCTGGGGTTATCCTAGCGGAGGGTCAAATGAAGATAGCCCGGGTTTGCAAGCAAAATTTCACAGGCGGGGTTAACCTGGCACCCAGGACAACTGAATCGCAAACAAAATGGTCAACAAGAGAAGAGTTCTGCTAAGTGCTTCAATTCTCCTTTCGTGCTGCCTGTTATTGCTCCTTTCGAGTGTCATTATTTCTAGACAACGACAACAAGTTACAATACAATACCTCACTCGTGAGGATGACTTGAATGTAACATGTGAAACGGGAGAGTGATTCGACGAAGAAGATTACGAAGAAAACTTAGCCGTACAGATCATTGGTGGAAGCAGTTATTCGAGGGAAGAACGCTTACCTACCTTCCACTGACTTGAAATGTTTTCTGTTTAGCTGCCTTGTAAACACGTTGATAAAAAAAACAAAGAAATATGGGAGCGCTAGGGTAACCCTCCTGCTAGGGTTACCCTAGTACTAGGGCTACCTATCTGCTTGTAGACAGGGCCTAAATTAAGACCGCTGTCAAAGTAATCGTCACGAATACAGCTGCAATATGGCTCAGAAATTGAAAACGTATGGATAGTGAGTTTTTACCCTTAACTGCGCTAAAATTGCGTATTTTATTTCATTTGCAACGGTTTTTCCTTTGCGTACTGAACTCTTTTCTCTCACTCACCATTTTGCTGAAAAACTTCTTACCGGGTCTGGTCACTGTGCCCCTCACGGCAATGACAGACCTTCTGAGCTGACTGATTGATTTTGAATTTGATTCATTGATTGATTTTATCCTATCAGTATGAAATAATTTACACTTTGTTTGATTTTATACTATCAGTCTATACCGTTTTAACACATACTTTAAGTGAGCTTACTAAATTATATTTTTTCAGAGCAAATTACTGTCAGCATTTAGTACTGAAAATATACCCCCCTCCCTCCCTCCCCCGCATCTGTAGCCGTTTTCTCTTCCCATATTTGGAACACAGCAGTCACGTGATGTTTAGTTCGGAATAAATAGTTGATACAGATTGTTGTTATATAATTCCGTCTCGTGTGTTTGTCCTTTTTCCCCCGCTACACTCTGGATTCTGTTTACCCAATTTTTACACCGTTTCAAATATCAGTTTTTGGAATGTTCGTCCTATTACTTGTAAATTAACTGCTATGAGAAATTTGTAACGTACCAAGTTTCTGGCTGTTGAAATGGGACAGCTACTAATTTTATGATCTGTGTATGGAACTACAGAGAAATTCTGCGACTTACCTTAAATATTACATGAAATTTTTGCGACACGTTTATTTCGCGATTTCATTAGTCGCTTATTTCGCGACACTTAAATTTCGAAAATTTGCGGAAATTTTCCAATTTTGAATCACTTTAATTTCGCATTTTGAGTAAGACTTAATTTATAACTTGTCCTTGAATCATATAAAACTACTTCATTTTATTAACAACCGAAAAGCCACTGAGAGGTTCAAGCAGCCAGTGGAACAGCACGACAAGAAGCCAGCATATGGATGGTTTGAGGACTGTTCAAAAGAAATGCTGCCTGCAGCAGAGAGAAAGAAAATAATACTGATGAGGAGGATCAAGATGTTACCTCAGAATAGTTTAAAATATGATTTTCTGAAGGTTTCATTGCTAATAAACTCGTTCTTTCTTGATTATTGACATAATGAGTCACCTCAGTTATTTTCGCGTCATGTTATGTTCGCAATTATTGTCCGCGTCACTTTAATTTTGCAAATCTTTTAAAATCGCAACATTCGCGAAATTAACGTGTCAGTCACGAAAACTTTATGTAATAAAGTACCTGTCCCATGTCTAGCTACTCACAATAACATACATTTGTTATTATGATGAAATACGGATCGTAGCATTTGATTCAGTGCGCAATTGATAAGCTTCGTTGGCCTGTGCTGCAAACAACACCTCAAAAGTGTAGCTTGGTAACCACCCGCTTAATGTAATATGCACTTATACATTAATGGGCATAATTTGGATGACCTTCGAAATCAAATCTTCACAGAAATCATAATGTTCATCATATATGTTAATTGCCTAACAAACTTTCTAAAGGGATTATAATATATATATATATATATATATATATATATATATATAGATTCTGTATATGAGGGAAACCCTAACCCTGTACACCCCAAATAATCATATTTTAATTGAATAAATGTTTGAAATTTTCTTTCAAACATTTATTCAAATATATATATATATATATATATATATATATATATAAATAACAATTGCTTGGTAACCAGGCAGTTTTGAAACATTTTATGAAAGGAAAATAAGCAATTATCATTCAGGGAAATCCTTACATTAATTTTGAGCCATTTTACACTTCAAAACTGTCAAAAATACTATTTTGAGACAAAAAGCCTGGTTACCAAGCACAGCAGTGCGAGGATGAAAAATATTTCCCAGTTTATACCTTAACGAGAAGTTTCTATCTTGGACACCCATCCTAGATTTAATACTCATATCCCAAGGAAACTGCATGCAAAGTTTGGTACTTTTGTCCGCTATGTCACGATCCGTCTCAAATTTTGCGTTAAGCCACTAGACTATATATTTAGAGACAAGTTTGCGAATTTTTGGTTTTCACGTGATGTCAGAAAAAAAAACTAAAATTAAACATTAATATTTTTTACCTTCATCAGGTAAATGACATTTTAAGCCAAGTAACACGCTTTGTTTTGAAAATAGAGCGGTTTGAATTTCGAGTTCTTTTTACAATGCGTGACATCTGGATTGCTTCTGAGAAACATGTACACGGAAACGATTCGCCTTGTGTTTTCGAGTTTTGAATATCCAATATGTTAAGAGAGAAGTGTCTATGCGAATGTTTTCAAGCTTCGTAAAGAGAAAAAACTCCAGACGTTGCCACTTAATTTAGAAGTAAACAACAACAGCTGACAACGAATAGGTGGTTTGCAGCCAATCCCTAGAGACACAGATGACAATGACGAAATGAACAAATGCTGAACAAAAGGAGCTAATGAGAGATCTATTGTCTTCGTCCACCAGCATGGCGGCGATGACGTAACGTGCAAACCACCTATATGGATGGCATCTCTCAAAACAGTTTAACGAGCTTTGCTCGTACGTGAACAAAAAGGCCTTATGTGAACCCAAAAGCAAATCACTAGCCGGATAGTTTCGAGAATCAGAAAGCGTGCGTCCGGCTTCTGCAGCACAAAAGTATCCCGAGTTAACGCTCATAGAGCGTCTTGTTTTGCTCAGTATTAATTTCTACCATGCGCCTATGTAAAACTTCTTTTCCTTCTGTTTCTCATTTCCTCTATTTAAAGTAAGGTTTCTTCTTTTTATCTTAACAAATTATGTATTGTAATTTAACAGGGCATATAATTAGTCTACTATATCATGCCCTTCTCTACCTTTTGGACGTGAACTTAATACCGCACGAAGCGTTCAAGCCACCTGAGCAATAAACTGAGAAATAATCTATATTTAGAATAACATGCAGCACGCGTTGAGTATTTTGACCAAGCTCAATCGGGCGGAATCATATATTTACCTTGGGAGGAGAGTTATGTGCCATTAAAGTATTGTAAATGATGTCTACCAGGCTGTACGTCTTGCTGATTCATCATGCCTTTAAATATGATATTGCTCATTCGATACCAACTAAATAAGTGAGAATTATACTCAATCCGGTACTTACTTTGAAAGACGAGTGCGGGGAACATAAGAGCATTAATCAGTAGGACTATCTTCACTGAAGCCATATTTTACCACACGTACTTTCTTAAATATTTCCTTCTTGCTGTGCGCGCTTATTGCAGATATAAGCTTTTTAACAAGAGAAATTTTTTCGTGCTATTTCTCGTATCAGTAGGGTGATATGATTAGTATTAGTAGGCCGTTATCTCTTAAGTAATGAAAATATTTAATTAAAATAATTAGGGCTAGTTATTAATTGCTTTTTGCCTTGGCAAGACCATACTAATTATATTAGTAGTAAAATTAGTAAAAGTGTAAATATTATTAGCAAACTGAAACGTCATATGACACATCAGTCAATTATAAGTATCTATTATGAGAATAGAATGTAGACAAATATAGACCTGTTCCAGTGCGCTCTGATTGGTCTACGTAAAATCCCGCTCGTTTCAGCAGACGTTGTTGGGGAGGAAAGATTGGATGCTAAATTATTGGATGCTATTACTGGAATGATATTCCCATTTCTATTCGCCAAAAACCCACAAAACAATTATTTAAAAGAGCTCTATTTCAGTATTATTTTGCTTAGTATTAATTTCTACCACAGGCCCATGTGAAACTTCTTTTCCTTCTGTTTCTCATATCCTCTATTTAAAGTAAGGTTTCTTCTTTTTATCTTAACAAATTATTTAATGTAATTTAAAAGGACATATAATTAGTCTACTATATCATGCCCTTCTCTACCTTTTGGACGTGAACTTAATACCGCACGAAGCGTTCAAGCCACCTGAGCAATAAACTGAGAAATAATCTATATTTAAAATAACATGCAGCACGCGTTGAGTATTTTGACCAAGCTCAATCGGGCGGAATCATATATTTACCTTGGGAGGAGAGTTATGTGCCATTAAAGTATTGTAAATGATGTCTACCAGGCTGTACGTCTTGCTGATTCATCATGCCTTTAAATATGATATTGCTCATTCGATACCAACTAAATAAGTGAGAATTATACTCAATCCGGTACTTACTTTGAAAGACGAGTGCGGGGAACATAAGAGCATTAATCAGTAGGACTATCTTCACTGAAGCCATATTTTACCACACGTACTTTCTTAAATATTTCCTTCTTGCTGTGCGCGCTTATTGCAGATATAAGCTTTTTAACAAGAGAAATTTTTTCGTGCTATTTCTCGTATCAGTAGGGTGATATGATTAGTATTAGTAGGCCGTTATCTCTTAAGTAATGAAAATATTTAATTAAAATAATTAGGGCTAGTTATTAATTGCTTTTTGCCTTGGCAAGACCATACTAATTATATTAGTAGTAAAATTAGTAAAAGTGTAAATATTATTAGCAAACTGAAACGTCATATGACACATCAGTCAATTATAAGTATCTATTATGAGAATAGAATGTAGACAAATATAGACCTGTTCCAGTGCGCTCTGATTGGTCTACGTAAAATCCCGCTCGTTTCAGCAGACGTTGTTGGGGAGGAAAGATTGGATGCTAAATTATTGGATGCTATTACTGGAATGATATTCCCATTTCTATTCGCCAAAAACCCACAAAACAATTATTTAAAAGAGCTCTATTTCAGTATTATTTTGCTTAGTATTAATTTCTACCACAGGCCCATATGAAACTTCTTTTCCTTCTGTTTCTCATATCCTCTATTTAAAGTAAGGTTTCTTCTTTTTATCTTAACAAATTATTTAATGTAATTTAAAAGGACATATAATTAGTTTACTATATCATCCCCTTCTCTACTCCTTCCTCCTTCTCTTTTCCTAGTCACCGGTAAAAAAATCTTAAATAATATGATAATGTGGAGTAAATAAGGCAAAAATAAAGTAATGAACAGACAAATATAGCCTGTTCCATGCGTTCAGATAGTAAACAGGGCGCGACATATCATTAGTGTTAGTAGGCAGTTATCTGTAAGTAATGAAAATATTTAATTAAAATAATTAGGGCTAGTTACTGATTTGTACGGGTCCGCAAATGATCCCAGGACCGCAAATGATCCCCAAATTGGACCGCAAATGATCCCGGACCGCAAATGATCCCCAAATTGGACCGCAAATGATCCCGGACCGCAAATGATCCCCGTATTGGACCGCAAATGATCCCGAGCAAAAAATAAGGAATGGCATGGATTGATATAAAAATGACACACAAAAAACACGTTTTATCATTTTATGAGAATTATTCCGTAGTTCCTTTTTTTTCTTTTTTTTTTTTTCGTTTTTAGTGGGAAATCTGTGATCTTGCGTGACGTTGTCTGTTTGTTGATTTCAGGACGCCGGCTGCATAGTACAGTAATTGATTTTGTAACGACACTTGTTGTGATCGTGGACTGCAAGTTTCGTTTCATGTCTTCTGTTTATTGTATTGTACATCCCAGGACGTTCGAGAACATGCTTAATCAGATTTCATTTCTGTCGGGTATATGATCAACGCTTTGGTGCATGTGCCCGATTTCAGTGAAAATCGAGCATGTATGAATTAGCCTGGAAACAGGCTCCGCAGTGGGATTTTAAAGGAGCGAAAAGAAGGATCTAGGTGAAAAAAATCGGCGAGCGAAGCGAGCCGCCAGTCCCCCGTTCGGCTCGCTTCGCTCGCCGATTTTTTTTTTGGCCACGTTCCTTCTTTTCGCTCCTTAACCCCAATGCGGAGCCTGGTCCCAGGCTAGTATAATTCAATTGGATGATCACAAATACAACGAAGAATTAAAATACACACATACCCGTAAAGAAATAACTAAAAAATTCCGCAGTTGATTTCGTTATCTTTTGAAATAAAAGTCTTTTGTTCACTGAGCACTCTCATTTAAAATTGTACCCAGAATACTAGAAGTGTTTCTTTCTCACATTCATGGGATCAGCCGACTGGCCTGAGGCAGGCGAGAAACTGCGCGGTGATGTGGTTGAAATCGGAGCAGGGGTCAAAGATCATCCGAAACTTGTCACCGTCGTGTGAGCTGTGATTCCCACGCGTTCGGAAAATATGGCTAAACTGTCCTGTTCTTATTTCATTGGTATCATTTGTGAACGTTCTTGGAGTTACTAAAGATAAGAACAAACACAAAGATCTCTAAAGACGGAAGGAAAAACGAGATAGGTTTGGATC
>JAEMWC010000061.1:1357500-1392500 GCA_016490735.1 Pachyseris speciosa
CGGACAAAGCTCCTTATACTTTTTAAATGAAAGCAGAAAGCTCTTAATGTTAATTTTAAGATTCAATCACTGCAAAGACTAATGAACTGCTACATTTGACTTATGATCAACAGATTCCCTTGTTTCTGCAACTGGGCTTCTGCTGTTTAACATTTTTAAACTATAATTTAGGCTCTGCTTGGATCATAGTTGTGCTCAGATTAAGAGTAGACTGATGTGCATGGAAAACGATCGAGTATAGGAAAACCATTTCAACTCAAACTAAACCAAAGTGGTTATATTTTTCGAGTAATTTTGCCCATTGGAATAACTGAAGCTTTGTCCATTGAGGAGCTCAGATTTCTTGGTAATTCCTCAGTTGATCTTTTGGGCTTTGAATTGGCTGCTGTTGCAAAATAAACTCACTGTTATACTTTTGTTCATAAATAGTGAACCCTCGTGTTCATTTTCATAATAAACAGCTGCCCTTACCTGCTTGCTTTGTTTGTTCTAAGAATGGAATTATAATTAAAATTTTCTACATAAGCTATGAAACACAACTTGCCTCTGATCTTCTGGTTTATTTAGGAGAAATCTCCCAAGAAGTGAAAAGACCCTCGGAGCTAACAATATCTTTTGAGTTTTATGCTGCTGCAAATATTTTTGATTCATTTTGTTTTGCATGACCTCCTCCCAACATTCTGAAGATAGCAAAAATAATTTTACTAAACAATCTACAAACGCATTGCTGCTGTTTTGCATCAGTTCTGTTTTGATCGTTCACTAAAATATTTTTTTAATGGTAGAGGTTGGTTTTACACTGTTGAAGTAAGAGGCCTGATATGTAGTAGTTTTACTTGAAAGACCAAAATGTGTTCAAGTTGAGTTATAATAAAACCATCACTTGTGCAAATCAACAATAAAAGAGGGATTCATTTCAACAAATATCATAGGAAACTACTATTTTCTTTAGTTTTTGAAATATTAATAAAAGTACATTACAACACATTAATAAAAACAAATGTAAATACATCAACAATTCTTTGTAGAGATGATCAAGTCTAAATAGTGATGATTCAGTTAAAAGAGAGGCTACAAATGTATATGATTACTTTTTATTCAACAATTTTCATTCAGGTGTTAGCCAGAAGGGTGTCCATTTAGCTAATACTGTAACACATTTATTCCACCTCTGCTTCCCCTGCAAGTGAAACAAAAGAAAAGCACATTTGTATGTATTGAATAATCAAATTTGCAAAAGAATTTTAAATACACAACACAATTTAAGATTCAAAATGATGTTTCAATATGAAAATTGAGTGAGCTGATGCAACACCAAACAAAAACTTGTAAAATGTTTTGGTGTTTTTTCAGTTAATTCCTAACATGTGTTGAAGGATCCAGTTGCTAAATTGCCTTCTTCTGGTTGGGTTGATGTTGCAAACAAAAACAGGCTATCATAATAACAGAAGAATTGGTGAAAATGTAGCATAATCAGCTGTCAGGTTGGAAATTCTTCTGCCATCCTATCACTTAAAATCACTACTCCTATGAATTCTCCTGATCTGAAATAGTTTTACGTTCTCTACCCTCTTAATTTGCAGTCAAACTCAAAATTACCTGAGAAAAGTAAGAAAAAGAATGAGCAAACAGACGTAAAGCTGCATTAAGGGGGGCTTGACCAAGGCATATTGACAAATTGACGAAAACGAATTCGAGTAGCATCCATCAAAGGCGGAGCAAACTTGCTCGCGCAAGAATCATCTTTGATCGAAAATTTGGTCTATCAATGCAGTACGTAAATTTCTGTTGTTTCGGTCAAAGTATTGATATGGTATTAGAGAATCTCTCCTCCTGGCCGATCCCCGTATCACGAATTAGTTATTCGGGAATACACAAAAATGTAGTCGCAATCAAATCTCGAAGCACAATTTAATTTCACTTGCGAACGACTGTCCTGACAACAAACGCCAAAATAAATTAACGGAATGGTCTACAAATTTAAGATTTAAGACAAAATAAATTTGGAGTAAGTACAACTTGGTGATAACTTAATATTGATAGTAGATTATAATTTGCGAAATCTAGGCAGGGTAAAAGCGTGAGCCTAAAAATCCAATATTTTGAAAATGAAATTCGATCAACATAGCTTTGTCTGGCCAGGGTGAATAGGGGGTGCACCACGAAATTACACCAGATTTTGCTAACAGGTAGTACACTAACAGAAGTATCACCTGTTAATGGGAATTCCCATATCACGAAGGGAAACAAAAGTCTCGGGGGTATGATGACAAACTTTTAATTGAGGTAATACAAAAACTAAATTTACTAATCAAACCATTCATCTTGCCTGACAACAAAGATCATGGATATGAAACGACAGCTGTACCCATCAAATGGAAGGATTAGTTAATTGCAGTGTTGTATTCGACTTTCATGAAGAAATGATGTAAACGAAAACGGTAAGATTATCTTGTTGAACAACACCATGGAATTGAAAATGATAGCAACACGATTTCTTCCTTGGCAGAAAACGAAGCAAATAAAAACCTAAAAAAACAAACTCAAGGAACCAAAGATAAGTTGTACTTACCACAAAAGTCCCACTTGTTTAGCTTGACATTAACTACGATCTAAAGCAGACTCTTGGACGGCAGAAAAATGCATCGACACTGGGCTCGTCAAATACTCGTTGCAGACAAATCGCCATCTTGACCGTCGACACCTCCACACGAACAGACCTTTACCGACCGTAAAACTACGACAATTGATGTCACACCCAAATTTTTTTCTTCACCGTAAGTTGCTTTTCGTTGTAATGTGTTTGATTTGGCTTGCTGACGACCTGTTGAAGAATGCCTTATCGTTAAAGTTTTGGTTGTCAAATTCAACAGCACACAAATCCGCGTGATCGTCGAAAACTGAGAAAACAAAAAAACTCTACGCGCCTGCGCAGTCAAAAGTCTCCCTTGCTCTGTCCCTGACAAGCTAGACAAGCTAGTTTATAGCGTACGTCTTTGATACTGGAGCAAGGGAGACTTTTGTCTGATTGGTTGATTCTTACCCTTGAATCCAGGCTCCTCTACACGCGCGCCAAAGAGATTTCAGTGTAAACAAACATGGCCGCCGGTGGAAAGATGTACTGGATCACTTATTCTCTTAGTATATTTTGGATAAAAATATTAATGTTCATGTGTCGTCCTCTTTCCTAATGATAGTAAAAATTGGAAATGATTTCTTAAGGACCATAAAATGCTATTTGTACAAGTATCCGCTCTAGTGTACAAGCGGATTTTTCCTGCGTGGAGGTTCATGCGGCGTGTAAGCGTGAATATGTTGGGGGAAAAAACGGTTTGACTGAGGAGCGATCTGCTCTAAAAAGCAGGAATACCGGGTTGGGAAAATTCTTTATGCCGTCAAGTTTACAAAATGACGAAGCACTCCATAGCTGTGTCAGAGGTCAGCGAAAGTTCAACGGCGGCTTTGTCAACAGAAGAACGATGTGCTTCGAGGTTAGTTCTATAAATTAAACTGAACTACGTACTTTCACGGGCTCTTTCTGTATAACATTCAGTGAGTTTTTCGGTATAATTTAGACTCAGTTTGAATGTGATGTACACAGAAAAGGTCAAAGCGCAGGAAAACCATTTCTAGTGAAAATAAGCGGAAGTGTTATTTTTAAAATGTATTTGAAATATTCAATAATTGAAGTTATATACGCTTACATCAAGGAGCTCATTTATCAAATTTCATGATTAGGCTGGGTAAGTGTATTGGGTTTTCCATTGTCTACTAGTGTACCGGACAAAGCTCCTTATACTTTTAAAATAAAAGCAGAAAGTTCTTAATGTTAATTTTAAGATTAACTCACTGCAAAGACAAGCACTAATGAACTGCTACATTTGACTTATGATCAACAGATTCCCTAGTTTCTGCTACTGGGCTTTTGCTGTTTAACATTTTTGAACTATAATTTAGGCTTTGCTTGGATCATAGTTGTGCTTGGATTAAGAGTAGACTGATGTGCATGGAAAACGTTCGACTATAGGGAAACCATTTCAAGTCAAAATGAACCAAAGTGGTTATAATTTTCGAGTAATTTTGCCCATTGGAATAACTGAAGCTTTGTACATTGAGGAGCTCAGATTTCTTGGTAATTCCTCAGTTGATCTGTTGGGCTTTGAATTGGCTGCTGTTGCAAAATAAACTCACCGTTATACTTTTCTTCATAAATAGTGAACCCTCATGTTCATTTTCATAATAAACAGCTGCCCTTACCTGCTTGCTTTGTTTGTTCTAAGAATGGAATTATAATTAAAATGTTCTACATAAGCTATGAAACACAACTTCCCTCTGATCCTCTGGTTTATTTAGGAGAAATCTCCCAAGAAGTGAAAAGGCTCTCAGAGCTAACAATATCTTTTGAGTTTCTTGCTGCTGCAAATATTTTTGATTCATTTTGTTTTGCATGACCTCCTCCCAACATTCTGATGACAGTAAAAAGAATTTTACTAACCAATCTAGAAACGCATTGTTGCTGTTTTGCATCTGTTCTGTTTTGATCGTTCACTAAAATGTTTTTTTTAATGGTAGAGGTTTGTTTTACACTGTTGAAGTAAGAGGCCTGATATGTAGTAGTTTTACTTGAAAGACCAAAATGTGTACAAGTTGAGTTATAATAAAACCATCACTTGTGCAAACCAACAATAAAAGAGGGTTTCGTTTCAACAAATATCATGAGAGGAAAAACCCACAACTAGTGAAATTACTAGTGACACAATAATCTGTGTAACATTCACCATAGGAAACTACTATTTTCTTTAGTTTTTGAAATATTAATAAAAGTACATTACAACACATTAATAAAAACAAATGTAAATACATCAACAATTCTTTGTAGAGATGATCAAGTCTAAATAGTGATGATTCAGTTAAAAGAGAGGCTAAAAATGTATATGATTACTTTTTATTCAACAATTTTCATTCATGTGTTAGCCAGAAGGGTGTCCATTTAGCTAATATTGTAACACATTTATTCCACCTCTGCTTCCCCTGCAAGTGAAACAAAAGAAAAGCACATTTGTATGTATTGAATTATCAAATTTGCATAAGAATTTTAAATACACAACACAATTTAAGATTCAAAATGATGTTTCAATATGAAAATTGAGTGAGTTGATGCAACACCAAACAAAAACTTGTAAAATGTTTTGGTGTTTTTTCAGTTAATTCCTAACATGTGTTGAAGGATCCAGTTGCTAAATTGCCTTCTTCTGGTTGTGTTAATGTTGCAAACAGGCTATCATAATAACAGAAGAACTGGTGAAAATGTAGCATAATCAGCTGTCATGTTGGAAATTCTTCTGCCATCCTATCACTTAAAATCACTACTCCTATGAATTCTCCTGGTCTGAAATAGTTTTACGTTCTCTACCCTCTTAATTTGCAATCAAACTCAATATTACCTGAGAAAAGTAAGAAAAAGGATGAGCAAACAGACGTAAAGCTGCATTAAGGGGGCTTGGCCAAGGCATATTGACAAATTGACGAAAACGAATTCGAGTAGCATCCATCAAAGGCGGAACAAACTTGCTCGCGCAAGAATCATCTTTGATCGAAAATTTGGTCTATCAATGCAGTACTTAAATTTCTTTTGTTTCGGTCAAAGTATTGATATGGTATTAGAGAATCTCTCCTCCTGGCCGATCCCCGTATCACGAATTAGTTATTCGGGAATACACAAAAATGTAGTCGCAATCAAATCTCGAAGCACAATTTAATTTCACTCGCGAACGACTGTCCTGACAACAAACGCCAAAATAAGTTAACGGAATGGTCTACAAAGTTAAGATTTAAGACAAAATAAATTTGGAGTAAGTGCAACTTGGTGATAACTCAATATTGATAGTAGATTATAATTTGCGAAATCTAGGCAGGGTAAAAGCGTGAACCTATAAATGCAATATTTTGAAAATGAAATTCGATCAACAAAGCTTTGTCTGGCCAGGGTGAATAGGGGGTGCACCACGAAATTACACCAGATTTTGCTAACAGGTAGTACACTAACAGAAGTATCACCTGTTAATGGGAATTCCCATATCACGAAGGGAAACAAAAGTCTCGGGGGTATGATGACAAACTTTTATTTGAGGTAATACAAAAACTAAATTTACTATTCAAACCATTCATCTTGCCTGACAACAAAAATCATGGATATGAAACGACAGCTGTACCCATCAAATGGAAGGATTAGTTAATTGCAGTGTTGTATTCGACTTTCATGAAGAAATGATGTAAACGAAAACGGTAAGATTATCTTGTTGAACAACACCATGGAATTGAAAATGATAGCAACACGATTTCTTCCTTGGCAGAAAACGAAGCAAATAAAAACCTAAAAAAACAAACTCAAGGAACCAAAGATGGGTTGTACTTACCACAAAAGTCCCACTTGTTTAGCTTGACATTAACTACGATCTGAAGCAGACTCTTGGACGGCAGAAAAATGCATCGACACTGGGCTCGTCAAATACTCGTTGCAGACAAATCGCCATCTTGACCGTCGACACCTCCACACGAACAGACCTTTACCGACCGCAAAACTACGACAATTGATGTCACACCCAAATTTTTGTCTTCACCGTAAATTGCTTTTCGTGGTGATATGTTTGATTTGGCTTGCTGACGACCTGTTTTATCGTTAAAGTTTTGGTTGTCAAATTCAACAGCACACAAAACCGCGTGATCGTCGAAAACTGAGAAAACAAAAAAAATTCACGCGCCTGCGCAGTCAAAAGTCTCCCTTGTTTGATACTGGACATTCCTCTTACAGCCAATTGACACCTGTCAAAACAAGGTATCCGCTGACCAGTGTCACGTGACCATATCGCGGGCTCAAGTTAAGAACTCATCGAGGTCAGCTGTTTTTTTTTAAGTTGACCGCTGACCAGGTACTTGCTTTCGATTGGATCGCAGGCTCAAGCCAGGTGTGGGACACCCAAACCAAATCGAGGCTTTTAAATTTTTCGCGCGCTTTCTGCGGCACGGAATTTCACATTCAGTTGGTTTCTTCATTTTGAGCGAAACAACTTCATCTTCTTTCGATGGAAGTTTGTCTTTAAATTCGCGTAAAAAGCAGAAAAATCAAAAACTTGTCAAAAGATACTCCGGAAGGTGAATTTTCAAGTGATGAAAAGAAGGGCGAAAGATTTTTCTCAGGAAAAGCTTCAAACTTGGATCGACTGTGCGGTTGAAAACAGTATAATTCAACGCTTCAAGGGCTTTCACTTAACCGCGGCATCTTGCATCTCACCAAGAAAGGTCACTTAACAGTTCACGGTATTAATGGGAGAAACGAGTAGCTTAAACTCTGTGGAAGAAACTTTTTCTTTGGACAAACCGTTTGCTATTTTTGCGGATGCTTATTTTTTGCTTTACTGAAGCTTACGTAAGCTTATTTTCAAGTGGTAGAAACGGCTCTACAACAGCGCAGGAGAGTGAGGTAAATTAAATAAATAGAAGCTTAACATTTGGTTTAATCGTTGTTACTTTTGTTCAGAAATGAAACTTGTATTTTTCTCTCGGATGGATATAAAAAATAACAATCATCTCTACTCGTTTTGCACGCAAAGAAATAGTTGAATTATTTGGTTGTTTTGTTACATTGTTTTCTTTGCAAGCGAACGAGTGTTTTTACTTGGCTTGGCTGACTGTTTTTCGAACTTGCAGCCTCAACAGCGTTAAGAAACTTTTGCCCTTATCTTATTAACACGTAATCGCAATGAGTCCTTGTAAAATTAAGGATTAAAGGCGGAAACTCAAGCTCGAGTGAAAAAAAAAGCCGATCAAATGCATGTGCATGTGCACGTCTCAAAATCTGAAATAAAGTTTCAAAATGCTGTCAAAAATGTCAAAAACCAGAGCGCTTCACTCGTCATTTGAAAAAACTTTTAGAGATCTTCGTCGAAAGCGGCCTGTAAACAACAATTAAGTTTCGCCGTCTATAAACGCGTCGTCTTAATTTGTTTGAACCGGTAAGAATCAGCGTTTGGTTGTTAAAAACAGCGAAATGGGTTGACTGGCTGGCTGGCTTTGATAAATTTTATAGTGGACGGGTCTGCGAGATACCGGTAAATGCTCGTGTGGTTTGGCAAGCGCTTTCTTCGTTAACTGGATGATGTTTTGTTTCTGAGAATCATTAATTGAAGAAGGTTCTTCGGAAGACATGGGAAGTAACAGTAAAACTATCAACGCACTTTAGTGCTTTGTGTAAGCCAAGGAAAGATTTTGTGGGAAATGGCTCCATTATTCAGCTCTGTCGCGTTCCGAGTGATTGCTGTCTCAGTGACTCCTGTTCACTGCTCTTAACGATCATGTGCGGACGTCTTTTTTGTCTTTTCTACAGACATTTATGTCTAAATTTAAAGATATTTTTGTTACTTGTCTAATTTCTCCACCTTCTCCAAGAATCTTCGAAGAAATATTATTCGTATTGTGCTTTGTTTTCTTGTAATATGTTTGTTGTTCTGTTGTTTCTGAACCGCGGTCAATTCCTGTTGACTTCTGTAAACGAAGAGTTTGTACCCTTTATTTTCTTTTCTAGGGGCATTTATGTCAAAATAAATACCGATTTTTCTAACTTAATCAGTACAAGCTATTTTCATTACTAGCTAGTCTTGTTTAATTTCTCCACCTTCTCCTTCTTCGAGCAAACACTCGCATCGTACTTTGTTCACTTGTAGAGTTTTCTTTATCCGCTTTTGAATTCCTTACGCTTTCATCTGAAAGTAGTTAGGACTCAAGAATGTCTATCTTTTTTTTTTTTTTTTTTTTTTTGCAAACGTTTGCTATCGAAAACCCTTCGTTTTCCCCGCTGCTGTTCAATTGTTTTGAACACAAATTAACTGGCCCAAATAAAGCCATGCGAAGTTGCTCGGTGAGATTGTGCAGCTCCAATTCTAGGCATGGCCTGACTAAATATATATATAGCCTTCAGCTTTTCTTTTTTTAATCATAAAAATTACAATTTCCTCGATTGTGATTGGTTAAAAAAACTCCTATTTTCCAGTAATTCACGTGCCAAGTTGTTATCGGACAGTTTGTTATTGGACACTTTGTTATCGGACAGTTCAATAAGCCAATCACATTCAAAGTAGTATTTTAAATCAACCAATCACATTCAAAGTTGTAGTTTAAATCAACCAATCACAACCTTGGTTACAGTCACCATACATTTTGATCGTTGTCAATTTCAGAGCGACATTAAACAATTTACGCTTCCTTTGTCAGTCTTTTAAAGCAAAATTTCCTTCCCTTTTATAACTTAATTCTTCTTCTTTTCTCGGAAATTGTAATTTTTATGATTAATTGGTAATAAGACTTCGTGTCGTCCAATTCGGTCTGTAATCATACTCGTGATAAACAAATCGGACTCCCGCTGCGCGGTCGTCCGATTTTGTTATCACTCGTATGATTACAGACCGAATTGGACTCCACTCAGTCCTATTACCATTACTAATCGCCACATAACAGACTGGAATGGTGTTCCATCGAACATCATGCATGCACCTTCTTTAAGCAGTTTTAAGTCCTATCTATTACATTATTTGTGTCAATTTTATATCAGATGTAGCTTGTGAGTGACAAGTAAGTAATTTAATTAGGTTAGCTTTGGATTGTATTTAAGTTTTACTTCTTAAATTTTAGTGTCAATCTCAAATCAGGGGTGACTTGTAAGAGACAAGTATTTAATTTGATTAGGTTAGCTTTGGACCACGTATAAATTTCATCTCTTAGTTTTTAGAATGTGTAATATTAGATAATATTCTTTGTATGGGAATTTAGTTTCTCCCAATTATTCTCCAGTCATGCACTTTTTTGTTTTGTATCAACTTAATTGTATTCGCATGACAAAGTATTATTAAACTTTAAACTTAAAATTAAACTTAAAGTAAGCTCTTTCTCATCAATGTACACATCCTTTGGACTTCCTTCTCCTGCATACAGTCTTTCAGTTAATTTTATTAGTAGCTGGTCACACTAATCTTGTGGGATGTTTGAATGACATTGGCATTAATGTTAAATGGGATTTCTGATCAATGATGGAGTATGTTGTGCAATTTCAAATGTACATGTAGAAATCTGAGACTAGTCCATATCTTTCTTGCAAAATAGAAAATCAAGTTAATTGGCTAACACGGATTTCCAGCACGTTTGCTTTGATGAACCATTACTTTAAATCCTCATACTACATTGTTAGTGGTATCAACCAAATGCCCAATATTTTATTATCAAGTTGCTTGGTCTTGCACTTGGCTGGCCAGAAGAGCAGCTGGATTTCTTTTTGAAAACACTGTAGGCGCATTGATTGATGAGCTTAATGTTATCAAGCAGTTTTTTTGTGATAGTAAGGTCAAGAATTAATTGATCAAAGAAATATGTTGGTCTTAATTCATATCATCTAAATATTTTTATTGATTTCATTGTATCTTTCTTTCATTTTTTTTTTTTTTTTGAGGCATACATATATCCAGAGGATACACAATTTCTGATTTCCGACTGTCTCATGGGAGGCTGTGGATAATTGAAATTGCATTCATCATGAAGGGATGATCTGAATCACTATATATATGAATTGTGATACTGATTCAAAGGAGCAATCACCATGCAGGCTTCTCCACCAATTTCTAGTGGCTCTAAACCATTACTAAGTAGCCTACAGTTCAACGGGGAAACAGACCTGTCCTTAGGTATTGCTCTAAGATGTTAAGAAATGTTTTGTTTTTAAAATTTATAGATGCAGACTAGAGTTGCAGGTTCTTTTTTTAACAAGGTATTAAAACCTAAGTCAATATTTTTATTTTGCTTTTTTAACATCTCCAAACTCAATTTGTAAAGGAATTTTTATTACCTTACTCAATAGAACACTTGTTTTTAGTGGTGGGGGGTCCAAATCCGTAAAACCAGGTTCATATCTGCTGGCAGTTCTGGACCTGATCCACAAGCAGATCTGGACCCCTCGGCGGGTCCAAATCCACTGTGCCACTGGCTCAGGTCACCTTTCCATACTATTTTTTACAGCATTGGGTCTATAGCTTGAGTGAGGTCAGATGGGTGATATGACAAGCAGACTATATGTAAATGCCAGTAGAAAAAGAATGCTTTTGGAGCTCCGCTTTTAGCCTTGGCTAAATATATATATTATTGTATAGATAGGAAGCCCTCCAATTTTACCCTAACCCTTGTATCTGAGCAACAAAATTACGCCACTCGAATTACGTCCCTACAGTATCTGAATCCTAGTCCTTTCAGAATAAATATTAGGCAATTTTGACCAACAATTATTGGATGCTATTACTGGAATGATATTCCCATTTCTATTCGCCAAAAACCCACAAAGCAATTATTTAAAAGAGCTCTCTTTCAGTATTATTTTGCTCAGTATTAATTTCTACCACGCGCCGATGTAAAACTTCTTTCTCTTCTGTTTCTCATATCCTCAATTTATAGTAAGGTTTCTCGGTCTTTCTTTTCAGCAGAGGGTGGTAGCTTTTCTTGTCATAGGTTATTCCAAGGCCGATTTTGGACATGAACTCCGCACGAGGCGTTCAAGCCACGTGAGAAATAAACTCGTAATCAACAATCTATATTTCGAATTCGAGCTAAAATATTAAAATTGAATTTGAAAGTTTGAAACAAATAAATCTATATATATCTATATAATGCAGTCCGTTTGAAGTCAAAATTATTCCCCAATAATATGCAGCACGCGTTGAGTATTTTGACCGTAAAGTTCCTGAGAATCAAAGTTACCCTCGTTTCTACTTCATGCAGTTCTTTTCTCCATTCTTTTGACAACCAGCTCTCAGGAATTCCGTACACGATTTACACCTTCCACTCTTCTCTGGGAGGATCGCAAAAAGGTCTCTCCCAGCGACAAGATTTTCCAAGCAATCTGCCTGCTCTTCGCGAAGCGAAACAATGTGCACGAAGTTCTTCAGTACGTTGTTTACTCTATTAGAAACTTTGCGTTTTCGATTAACCTGATCCGCCACGATCACTTTTCTTATCGACCTTTGTGTTGACAGCAACTGCCAAAATTGATCAAGCAGAGGGTATACCAGATCCTGGTATACAGGAAAGACCTTTTTAAAGAAAATTTAACAGGTGTTCCTTCCCGCCGCCCGTCCCAAACTCCCCTCCATTTTTCGGTGCTTTATTTTCACCTCGCTCTGCCAGACTATCGCTCTCCGTTTACTATCTGAACGCCTGGAACAGGCCAAGACAACGGCAGCATTATGTCTAGGTTATTTATGACCAAGCATGTTACCGCGTGATAAAGCGTTGGGCTGGTCATACCTGGTACAAAGATTGTAGAGCGGATACTGCTCTTTCTGAGTCTTGAAGGGAACCTCCACTCTTACAAAAAAATCACGCTTAATTGTTGCAAATAATTACTAGCTTCCAAATTTTGTTTTGAAACGTTGATATAACATTTAAGTGTACCAAAAAATCGAATTCATTATCGTCTATTTTCGCTTTTAAATTTCCCTGTCGCAGCCATTTTGGATTTGATGACGTTTAATGGTTGCAGCTATTGTCAGGAAACAAATGAAGCAGAAAATTCTTTGTGTTAAACAATAGGACAACCATTACACGTCATCAAATCCAAAATGGCCGTGCCCGGGAAATTTAAAAGCGAAAATGGGCAATGATGATATCCAATTTTTTGTACACTTAAAAGTTATATCCAAATTTTCAAACAAAGTTTGAAATCTATTAATTATTGCTTACAATTTAGCGTCAATTTGCTATAAGAGTGGAGGTTCAAGCGGTACAAGCAACTCCCGTTTAATAGTTCATCGTTCTATCCCTCGCCATTGCGGTCTATAGCCCAAGAAACGTCTTTCCCTCCACCTCCCCTATCGCCAGCCAACGTGGTTTCGGTGTTTGCTTTGGCAGTTTATTTTGTTTTTGTCGCCCCACGTTTTCAATATAGGTCTGGTCGTTGAAAAATTTTAGCTTCGTTTGTTATAATTTCAGATGTTGATTGATAAGATTAATATAATCTTATCGATTAATTTACAGTGCCACTACGATCAGAAAATCACGTGTCTTTTTTCTTCAAATTTCGAAAGTGTGTTTGCTTAACACTTGACTTGCGAAATTTCAAGCCTTAATTTCAAGCAGAAGACTGTTTACTTTGAGTACAACTTTTTAATTTAACGGTCCGCCATTACTCACGTTCATAACTGACCGATTAGGCCTCGGAGAGCCGGATCCAGGATAAAATGACATCATTTACTCACTGGTTTAAAATTGCAGTGTGTGAATGCAGCTTATTAAGTATGCAAAACACGAGTTTGAGAGTCTGAAAGCTCAAAATTCCGTGCTGCATACTAAATCAGCCGGGTTTACACACAATGCATTCTTACGCTTGTGAGCTTTCTACGTCATTATGTCCTCGATCCAGTTCTCTCAAGATTTTGAAGTTAGTAATGGCGGACACTAAATAGAAATATTTCAGTCAAAATAAAAAGCTGACTTCTCCAAATTAAAGCTTGAAATTTCGCGATTCGGTTGTTAAGCAAACACACTTTCGAAATTTGAAGAAAAAAGACGAGTGATTTTTTGATCGTAGTAGCACTTTAATATTATCACTTTGTTGTTATAACTTCATACATTGATAGTTACACAAACCTTACAGACCGAAAAAAACTAAACTGATTGCGTATTCAGTCATTCATATAACCTCACTTTTATGAGTTTTGGTTTTGATTAAACAGAACAGAGATGGATTTCTTATATACCGGCAGCTAAGAGATCTAAATATTTGTCAGTTGCATGAGATTGTGAAGCAGGAAATCGTTAATCATTGCGAAATGTCAACTTGCAAATAGACTCTGCTCAAGACGAAACCAGGCCAGTTCAAAACAAAGAGCTAAAAGCAATGCAAGTAAGAAACAAAATCGCAAGAAGTCAGTGACGTCTTTTCTTTTAGCTTTCGAAATCAATCAAACTAAAAAAAAGTCTTTCTCTTTATTATCAAGTTTCGGGTAGAAATTTGATTGTATGGTGGAATGAGTAGGGACCTTGTGCGCATTCTGATCGTTTTCCTAGCTTCTAACGGGCCTCTTTTACTTAATTATAATTGAAAATTTGGATGATAACCTGATGTAAATGGTCCAAAGAAATCGTTCGTTAGAAATCGATAACAATCCGACTAACAATCAATGAAAATCGATAAGGAAAATGCGACTGTATCGATTTCTACCGATTGATCGATGCAATCGAAATCAAAGAAAATGAAATCAATGCTAACGATTTATACTGATTTATCGATTGAATAATCGGTATCGATTTTTATCGATTGATTACCCCGGGTAATAAAGCAGGAATAAAGCAGGAATAGAAGCTGTTCGCTATTTTCAAGCCAGCCTACTAGTGTCTGATTTAAACTTGAAAAACTTGGAACTGTCTCATGGCGGTTGTTTGTCACTGGCTGATGTGAGATCAAATCATCCCCCAAGAATAAAACAGAGTCGAATGCAGGCCTTGGTGGTAGCTGACGTTACGTAAAACTTCAATAATGTTTGATTTGGAATGATTTACACAACAGCCTCGGTTTTAAAGTGCTTCGTCCCGCCAATCACGGAAAAAATTTGGTCACATCAACTGATCTCTGCGTACTACCCGGTACACCTTTCTAAGACTTGATAATGTGCCGTGCTAGTGGGAGGGGTAATACCGAAACTCAGTGCTCGTAAGAAAAGGAACAGGTGTAAAAGTGTGTTTTGGTGGCGACAGTCCATGAAATAAAATCCTAAGAATGCACTTGCCCCATTGGAGACTTCAGAGAACGTGGAATATGCGCGATGAGAGACCGAGTTGAGAGTAGGCTTGATTATCAGCCGCTATTCAGGGAAAACGAGCCCGCGCTCCTCTCCGGAAAGAGCTCTCACGGGGAGGTACAAAGATCGGACTCAAGAAGAAATCGAGCCCAAGGCGTGAGACAAACGATGAAATTTAGGGGCAAGGAAGAGAGTAGTAGGAAAATGAACTAAAATAGCCTATAAGGAAGCATACCCTAAACTTAACCCTTTCATCTCCAAAGGGGACTTTATAGATTTTACTCTGGCCAACCCCAGACGATTTTACTCGTCAAAGGAAGGCCTGTTGGTGGTGAAAGGGTTAAGGCACGTGGCTGCACATGACAGAATAGCGGAGAACTAACGGCCCAATTGCCCCACTTTGGGATAGGTATCCGTTTCTATAACAACCAAGCAAGATGCTCATACTGCATATTATGAAATCAAACGCCGGCTTTATTCCGATAAAAGGATTCCATTTATCAGAAAGGGCGACATGGGATAAAAGTAAAATAATAATATAATTATTTGACATTTCTTGAAATAGTTTCTAACTTGCAGTTTAGTTACGTTTACAGAATAACTGTCTATACATAAAATACAATACACCCTTTGTCCTCGCAGCATTGAGCTGCGCCGCCAGAGGGCTGGTAACTAACTTCATTAGGATCAGGCGTGTGAATACCCGCAAAACATACCCCACAGTCCTGTTCGGTCACGTTGCTCAGTTTATAGTCCCAGGCCCCTTTCAATGTAAACGCGGTAAAACACAAACCACACTTAAAATTAGCTCCTTGAGAATTCTGGGATATTTTCCAAACGTCTCTCTCGGGGTGTAGGAGAGTACAACGTTTCCTTCCATAGTGGGGGTCGTATTCTTTGTGACAACGAACGCAATGAACTGTGTCAGCGGTAAACTTGCTTTTCGGGAGTAACGTTCTCAACGCCATAATTGTTTCAGGATCTTTGGCTTTCAAACTGTGTTTTAATATCGCGTGAAGCTTTAATGGATCGATCGTTTTAAAAACAGTTCTTAACCGATGGTATTCTCTTTCCATTTCACCTTCTGACAGACCGCTTTTGTGTTCTGTATTTCTTTGGCCATGATCTCCCCTCGGAGTGAAATGATTACCATTTTCGAGTCGAAAACCATTTTGAAAGCCATTTTGGACAGGTTGAGCGTAGCCTTGGAACGAGCCACTCGTGCTGCTATCCGAGAAACTGGAAATAGAATATGCCTCAGCTTGAGTGACGTCATCGGAAGATGACGACGAATCCATAAAATGCACTTTCTTTTTCCTCTGCTTTCCACCAAGGAGAATTTCCACGGGCGGCTCTTCACCATTCATTGAATAACCTCCATTTTTAAATTGAGAGGCATCAGCTTTTAACACCACGACGTTCTCAAACTTCTGAACTATAAATTTATCTTCGTTTGTAAAGCCATTTTTCTCCGGGAATTGTAACTCGTTGTTTTGTGTTTCCGTTTTCTCGAGGAAGCTGGTGTTGCCATTGCAATACTGAAAGTTATTTGGCATTTCTTTTTGATATCCGGGAAACTGCAGATCTTCCTCGTCACAACTCTCCTCAGGCTCCAACTCGTCCTCAAATGTTGAGCACGTGCTGCAAGTGCTGCAAGTGGAGCAGCTACATTCTGATTCTACGTCATCATCTGTAAAGTTATCTTGATCGTATTCACTGCTGAATGTTAACTCGTCGCCATTATGAATGTATCCACGGTCATTCATTATGTGTTCTTCCATTGCGAGTTGACGCGGGTCTTCGGAGATTCTTACGGAACCGTCTATTTATCCTGACAATAAAAACACCAGAACAATGATAAATAATAATAATAATAATAATAATAATAATAATAATGATGATGATGATGATGATGATGATGATGATGATGATGTCGATGATAATGATGATGATGATATGATAACTCCGACATTCAAGATTTAGTGGGTACGGACTGTAAAAGATAATGCGCCCTTGAAAATGCTAACCACTAAAACCCCGTCCACACGTATCCGATATTTTTAAATCCGCAATTTTATCTTTGCGGATTCAAAACTCTTTACGTCCACACGTAACGCATTCAAATCAAATTTGCCTGTCCACACAAATTCATCGGATTTGAAAATATTTAAATATCCGGATTCGACAGATTCCAAATTCTTTGCGTATTCAAAAATTTCCACTCTGGAGAGTGGATTTAAAAAGTTGCAGATTCGCAAGCCGGATTTGCCTGATACATGTGGACGGAAGGTGAATCCGGAAAGAAAAAGTTGCGGATTCAAAAATATCCGGATACGTGTGCCCGTGTGGACGGGGCCTAAGAAAATAGGTACCCAAAGGGTACATGTGTCCACCGTGTCCACAATGCATTGCACACTTTGCAATCATTAGCATTAACGGACTTAGATGACAATAATGTGAGATACCACAGGTTTCCCACACAAAAACTTGGTACAACACGATCGTCCAGGTGACACACAGTGCTTCTTCTTGGCCCTGGCCAAATGGATTCGCAAGTAGACGCGAGTCGAACTGACTTGGGTCTACTTGCGACTCCGTTTGGTCAGGGGTTGCGAGCACTTGCGTTGACTTGCGCTCACTTTGGTCGAGATCAAATTTGCATTCAAGTCGACGCAAGTTTTTCACCGTTTGGCCACCCAAACCAAGTCAACGCAAGTTGCATGAGCGACGTCCATTCGTTGTTATAGCAAACTATTAGTCAATGAAATACAGGATATGTCGGCGGGGGTTTTAAAATGGCGACCAAGATGGGGTTTTTTGCGACTTGCGTGTGCTTGTGAAGAACCTTGTGACTTCGTTTGGTCACCCAACGCAAGTCTTCTACGCAAGTTCAGCTTGCGGCTATTTGCAATTACAAGCGAGTCCGAAAAATTTGTGTCGACTTGCGTGCAAATTTGATCTCGACCAAAGTGACCGCAAGCCAACGCAAGTGCACGCAAGCCTTGGCCAAACGGAGTCGCAAGTACACCCAAGTTTTCAACTTGCGTCTACTTGCGGCGGAATCCGTTAGGCCAGGGCTTTAAGGATTACCGGCTCACGCGGACGACCGTGATTCACCAAGTTATAACATGACTCCTGGGTTTAGACAAGTTTCGAAAAAAAAAAATCATTTTCTCAGGGGGGATTCGCCCGCCTGTCACTTACTTACAGGTTGCCAGTCCAGCGCTCGACTATCTGAGCTACAAAGTACGAGTATGAATCCGTACACTTAAATATCGCGTGTAGAAGCCAGTTCTTACATTGTTCTGTAGTTCAAGTGATAGAGCTTAGCACTAAAATAGTTCTCCAGTGTCGCGGGGTTGATCCCCACCTAACCGATGCATGGCTTTTGAGATAATATTACACAGGACAATTAAAAGAATAGCGCCCCGCGCAACATTAAACGTAATATATTTTTTTTGTTGCAAAGCGTTACACGGTTTTGAGGCCAGATTAAAAACTTGCAATGCACTGCTATTAGATTAAAAGTTTTGCGCACTCTGTCAAACGATAACAACCTTCAAAGCAACGAAGTCGCGTCATGAAAAATTGTAGCCTTATATACATCACCTTCAGAGGTCAAGATTTCCCAAGTTTTTTTATGATATATTTTTATGTCTGAGAATAATGTAAAACATTGGCTGCTGACAAACAGTAACCGGTTGGAAAGAGATAACATGAAATTACCCATGGGATCGAACATTCCAGAGCCTGAAATCTGTAACTGTTTCTACACGGCAACGTAACTACAACAATATTGATTAATAGCGGCATAATATCTCAGTTGTAACAATTGTGAGGGTAGAGTCCTCCTTATTTTGATTCGTTCTCGGCCTTAAGATATAGATAAATAACCGCCACGTGAAACTTTTAAAATAATCTATTAAAACGGCATCTTTTTTTATCATATGCAGGCTATTTTTGGTGCTTTTAATTTAACATATTTTATGCAGTGATCGGAAATAAACTGACCAATATACGTGGTGATGGGGACTACTTGGGCCTGCATATAGCTACGTTAATTTTATACTCTAACTAACTATATGACAACTGAACAAAAGAATAGCCTCTATGAACCTCTCTAGTTTTCGCACTAAAAAGAACGACCAGTTTTTCAGTTATCGTTAAGAGGTCCACTTTGCCAGTAAATCTAAACAAAATCAAAATGAAGCTCCAATACAACTCAAGCGACATTTTGGCAGCGCGCTGCAGTATCTTTAAGTTGATTAACAAGTTGATAAGCTCAATGTTGCTCGCAACAGGCCTCGGCAAGACCAAACATAGAAGTTACCTACTTTACTTTTTTAATACACTGAAGAGGGAACGTTATCAGCCGACCTTTTTGAACTTCGCCATATAGTGGTAATACAAACCTGTCTATGAATAATAACAGTCGTCGGCTGAGTGCTTGTGTCCAATATAGTTCTCATAACAACGTCAAATTTTTAAGTTAAAAAAGGTTATTTCTTTTAACTGGAAATCAAACAGAGTCACAGGAAAATAAGGCTCGACAGCTACATTTGTATATGGTTAGTGTTCCATCAGCGGAAGTTCATGCACAGAATTGTAAAAGTTCTAGTAGGCTCAAGGTACAGCACGATAACAAGCCACAGCGCGGCATAAAACCTCTGTTTAATAGCTTTCATTAGAACGGCCACACTTGAGGATTTCATCCACATACTCAAAACTTAGAGCCACTTTTGTTCAGCGTAATAAACAGCACGACAGAAAAATACTGCTCAGTAGCGGTCATTCTTTCATTTTGGAATTGTCGCACGATTTTATTCAAAAACTCAAATTAAAAAAAAAATGGACTGGCGCATTACGTGAGCCAAACTTTGAATTTTCGACTAAAAACATTACGTTATATCGTTACTTTTACAAAATCTCGTTTTAAAAATATTGTTAGGCACAACATACCTTCTTTAAAAATACTTTTGCCAGCCGAGCTTCTGTGCAAGTCGCTAAACTCTTAAACCGAGACATTTACTCTGACGTCGCTTCGAACAAGCCTGAAAAAATATTTTGTCATGATGTCATTCGACCCTCGAGCTGATATCACTTAGATATTGTTTCACTTGCCATGCCATGACAAAGTTATTTATGCAATCACAACTGACTTCTAGAAAGAGTTTTCTATTTGGTGCTGATCAAAACGTGCACGTTTTCTCGACCCCCGAATTAAAACAAACAACAGCGTGCTGTCTAAGAAGTGAATCCCTGTATTCTGACCATTTCCAGTACAATAAATTTAATTTTTATGTTTTTACTCAAATAGGTTCACTCTTCAAAACAACAAATAAACTGATGGCACAAGCAATCGAAAGCGATGGGCGGTATGAACAAAATAAAACTTAAATGACACACACCACGACTCGAAAAACGAACGCTCGGAAGTGAAGTCCAGACACGTGTTCACTGATAAGACAGGACTGGAACGAAATATATTGAGTGTTAATTTGTGTGTGACCAGGGACACTTTCTATATCATGCACTGCACTCTTGGTCCGCACTGCTCAAATATAATCTTTGTTTATTATGTAGCTAAGGTTTTTATCGTGGAGTTATAATTGATACAGCCTTATGAGAAAAAGAGGAGGCCTTGGAACGAGTCGGAGATTCATTGCTTTTGGGTTGTAGTTTAGAGAACCTAATTAATAAAGATACGAGAGACTAAAAAAATTAAGTAATAGACCCATTCGGCTAACTCAGTGTTGTACCCAATTCAAATCTCTTGGGCTTAAGATTCTTTTCTATTGTATTTGCATTATAATGTAACATTCATATTTAAATGATATGGAAATACCTGGAACAAAACGTTTTAATCCCAAAGGGTTTGAATTGGGTACAACATTGAGTAAGCCGAATGGGTCTATATGTCTAAATCCTTAATCTCATTACTTAATAAAAACTAATAAATTATCTTAATCTTATTTGAGGTAAGGTTCGCCTGAAAGAAATGTAAAACTCTTTGCTCAAGTAACAGTTCCGGAGAGGTTATTTAAAATCCGATTAACGTTAACCCACGACTGTTAAAACTGAACCAAAATTTTTATCTCACTCGTCAGTCGAAACGATTTCCAAAGCTACGTTAGGTTTTAGTAAAAATAAAGGAAAGTCGTAGTTAAGACTGATGGGCAAGCAGTAACGGGGAGAAATTTTAATTGATTAGAGATTATACTGGAATAAAAGTCCACATAACACTGGTTTATCATGCTTTGAAAACTAATCAAGAAAAGATGTGAGAAGAGTCTGAGGAAAGTCTCTTTGAGGAGCTCATTTCTACGACTGGTTCCAGTTACCCTAGAGGTCCACGCGAAACGCCGGGAGATGTGAAAATAATATTTCTCTTTTTGTAGTGTAGAGAAGCCGCGATTTTACAGAATGAAGCACTGATAGTGTGCGTTCAGTGAAATTGTGAAAGACAGCTCAACAGCCAATGATGTAGGGCTTCTAAAATAATTTTCTGAACATTTTTCCCTTAAAAAAATTAACATATCAAGTCCAGTCTTTGTGCAGTAAGTACTTTCAAAGCGTCTACCTGTAGCTATATTTGTGAGAAAAAAATAGACTGGAGCGTGAGAGTTGATCAATACACAGACACTTCATATTTAAAAATAACATGGGTGCATCTGGCGAAAATCTGTTAATATATTTTTAGCTGATGTTTAGCTTTCGCATTTCGTCACTCTGCTAACTTTTCACCTCCGAAGCACTGAGCGAAAAATATGGCAAACATTTCATTACTGTCATCGATTAGTGTTCTACAGGTGTCTAGCTGTTCCCACTTCACGGTGTGTTTGAAAACGAAATCGAGGAGTCAAACAGAGAACAGGGGCACCCAACGACAAGTTTCGGTAGATATCTGTTCGGTGAAGGGTAATTCGCCTTGCGTTTTCGGCGTCGATTAAAGAATGCCCTCGAATTTTCGTAACTAAAACGTGGCCTAAAAGATTCGAAATTGGAAAATCATAGCCCCTGAAGTTTTCGGAAAGGTCGTAACTGCTGTTTTTGGCGGTCAAAAACGTCAGCTACCATTTTCGAAAAGAAAACAGTTCCCTAGAAAGTTCATGGAAAGTTCATTTCAGCTTGCACTTTCTCAAAGAAAGATTTTGTTCCCTAAAATTTTCGGGCAAGTAAAATTTCAGCTAGGAAATCCGAACAGATGAACTTCTTCTAGCTTATGAAAACATCACTTTAAACAGAATTCAAACACCACAAGGTAGCTAAAAATGCCTTTCTACAGCTTTTGGTTGATTTGGCTCGTTGGGTGCTCCTGAGAGAAGCCAGTTTCCGTCAGAATTGAGCTACTGCGCCTATTGCCTAAGTGGAAACTTGGGCAAAAGGTGTAGTATTGTAGTATCATGCAATCTTCCAGACTTCTGAGGTGAAAAGGTGAAGCAGATCTTTTCAATGACCAACTACTACTTAAATTAGATTGAAGAGAGTTGATCTTTTAATTTAATTATTTGAACATTTAATCGCTTTTTACAAACTCACGAACTTAGAATACATTATTCTTAGACCGCACTGAGAGGTTTGATTTTTAGCTGAAAATTTAATATGCAATACTACAGCAAAGCCTAAAATATACTTTTCAAGTATATGCTTGGTTAAGTTTAGAAAACATGCTGCAGTAAGATGGGGTCATCTATTCTCGTTGTTTCTAAGCATTATTGCTGTCATTGTCTGCCTCAGGCGATCACGCGTGCTTTGAGTTTTAGCACGTAATGCGGACCTATCTAACCAAGAGGTATGGCTCCGAAAACAGGGACAATCTTCTCCCAAAACACCGACAACCGATAGAAAATGGCAGAGAAAGCGCGGCAGTTTGCGACAGCGACAATTCACTGACTTTCTATTCCTTTGTTTTTGTGCGACTGTGACATTTGTCCCTAACGAAACAAGCGAGAGACAGACTTTGTCGTAAACGAGCGACAAAGCGGCATCAGACCACCCCTTGGAAGGCCTCTTCTCAGGTACACGCAGTTGAAAATCGGAAAAATAAAACAGCCTGTTTTCAATTCTGATTTAAAATGAAACGGACTTACGCTGCTACGAGAAAGTTATGTTGGTAAGCTTTCATTTACATAGCAAAATTTTCCTCCATAGACTCAAACCGTAGTCTTAGATCTACAATTTCATGATCTACGTTTTTAAGAGCACGTTTCTGAGAATGAAGTGAAGCAAAGTTGGAAATGAAAATTTTTAACCTCCATTCCTTTTTTGTGTGGAGGTAGGTTAAAAGAATGGACTGAAACTGAATCTGTAGAAGTTATTATTGGAACATATCGTGTTAATCTAAAGAGGTATTCTTGAAGGATGTCTTTCAGAAAGTATGTCACAATAGGGACTTGAGTTAATGGCGCCTATATCCCCGATATACGTTCAGACAAACACGTTTCGGAAATTCCCGGATAAGGGTCTGCTAAGCTTGAATTAAATAATGCGCATGAATTTTGAGTGCCATAAGCAAGCTGTGACGGAATTTCTCACTTATACTCTAGATATTAGAAATGAAAGCTGCCGCTTTTTAATCAAAAGGGCTTTTATCGGAAGTGTGAAACGAACCGTGCGGCAGCCGTTTGACTTGCTATCAGTTTATAGTATTCGGTAATTTCAGTAGTTCAATGAAAGATGTTCAGATAAATTTTTATTATAAATAGCTCTGCAATACGCTAAATTAGGGCTGAGTATTGTTTATAGAAGTCATCACGTTCTCGAAACTTTCTCATGTTGTCACGCTTCTGAGATGAAGAACATGGCGGAAGATAGTACTTGCTGTTTCAGCTCAATATATTTGGGTTCGTAAGACTTGCTCGTAATATAACTCGCGCTCAAAACCATTATGAACAATCCCTTGATAAAAACAGCACGCAACGAAAACCCCAAGTTTACCCAAGCCTTTCGCAAAATGCCATTCGGCACCGCGAAGATTTACGAATCAGTGGAATAAACTCGATAATCTAAGTAAGTCTGTTTCATTGTAAGTACATCTTGCTATTTTCTCAATAAAGGATCGCTATTCCTCTACTAAAACTTAATCTACACTTAAGTGTACGAATTTAAGTCGGCGAAGCATGCATCTTACCTGATTCTGCTTGAAAATGTGTTCGAGAAATGTTCCTTTCTGTTGCTTTTAATCACACAAGCTTACAAGGATTTCCGAATGAGCTTAACACCACGACACCATGGCCATCAGTTGTCTTTTTATCGAACACAAAGCAGATCCGATATTGCCAGTAGGCCGCAGGGTAATCAGTGTAAACTCTTTACTGACAAAAGATTCTTGAAATTCAAAAATTTTGAATCGAAGTGCTGGCATGTTGTATCAGTAAACACAAATGACTTTTTAAGTGCTAAAACAGATAGGGTCCAAGTGCATTGGAGTATGACTAACGCCCATTTTTTTCTCTTGACAGTCAGAACAAAGCCTAGCACGATTTATGTATGGTTATGTGTTGTTGTCAACCAGTAAGAACGAGCACAAAACGCAATTAGCACTTAGCAACAGATGTAAATCAAATTTAGGTGAATGGCTTTCAGATATGAAGTAATGAATAAAGCTTATGTGCGCAGTTCGATGAAGGCTCGCAGGTCAAAAATGCCCGCTGATCAATGTTTGGCGAAGTCTCTACGCCTTGTCGTGCCACGTTCTTGGCCTCTATCAAACTGTTCAAACATTTCTTCGCAGCATAACAATAAGCATGGCAGTGAAAGCAAACCAGTTCAAATCTTTATGACAAAGAAGGTTATCTCGTGCACTGCACATGACAAAAAGGTCAAATTTGCTGCTTAGATTACTGTAAACCGTGCATCTAAGCTTTAATCCAAACTTATCTTTGATAAGCTTTGAATCAAAATAAACTTGTTAAAATAATGCATTTCCTCTAATCCGCTCCACTGCCTAAAGGATTTCAAGTGCTTTGATGGACTCAAGGTGTAACTTCGACGCTACAAAACCACAGAGCACCAATATTGGAGCGAATTCTCTCACCACTGATGCTAACTTCAGAATTTTGCGGATTCATCGTATTATCTTCGAAAACCATTTAGCGGTCTTTAATTATCTACATGGCTCAGCGCGCAATAATAATGTAAACAGTCACGCTGTATAGCCTTGAATAGCCAATAAGGCAATTGAAAAATCCCATCGCGATGATGGGTTGTTTGGGCCAATTTACACAAACCATACATGAGTTCTAAACATACTTTCTAAACAAAACCCACTCATAGACACGTCTGACAGATCATCACTGGTCGGTTTTCTTTGATGTTCATATGTGATCGATTTGATTCGTCATGGAAAAATAAGGTTTCCAAAAAAATATTGTGATGAACTGTCAGAGACGAAGTACTATTTAAATGTGTGTGGTCTTCGTCAATTTGTTTTGCTATTAAAACTTACTTCAAATCACTTCACAAAGGTCTTCCAAAGAAAAAGCTCCAATTCTTCAGGGCGATATCACTCCGCTGCTCAACCGGAAATTTCCGATGTATGACGAGGTCATATTGAATTTCCAAGTTGCCTTCAATGGAGCCAAGGCCAGATTTTCTAAGTTGTCAGGGACCTTTTCGAGGTTTAAGCTAGTACCCAAACTTTGTTGACACGATATGCCAGTGGTGCGAGGCCAATAAAAACTACTAGACATTTTTTATGATTTTTAGAATATTTATGAGGAAGCTTTGAGGTTGCGGAAACCGGTGAAATATCAAGTCTTTCTTCGGAATTTGAAAATTAATTTTTACAGTTGTTAATTAATACAAAAACTTCAAAGCACACCGCTATCTACCTGAAGCATTGTCTATTATTTTGATCACTCTCCTTCCGTTTATTTCTTTCATCATTTAGTTTCGTATTTCTCTTTCGTTTCTTCGCTAATGGATCACCACAAACCATGCCCATTTCAACTTCTTTCCAAGCAAGACGTCTGGTGTAAACCTAATTGCATTCCTGAAAAGCAATATTCTGTCGAATACGTAAACTGTACTTGAGTGGTTCTTAAGAAAGTTGTCTCCTTTAAGCTATTGTCACCAAAGTGCCGCGGTGGTGACGCAAGGCGAAGTGCCTCTCAGCTTGTGTCACAGATCACCCACTTAATAGCATCAGGCATCATGCACGTAGTAGGTTTAAGATGGACAGCAAGGCGTGGTAATTACGTGACCACGACACCTCAGTAGCCTTTTCAAGTCAATAACTCATATATTACTCACTACAAGTAACTTACGAAAGTGACCAATCTATCATTTCTTAGTCTTTGAGTCTTTGTTGCCAATGACAGCGCGACCAGACGGTCGACCGCGAAACACTTGAACGTTTCCTGCGGAAGTAGACAAATTAATTCCACTCCAGTTGTTCTCGAGTCTTCAGTCATCATAATCATGCAACAAAAGTCCTTCTCGAACCATTTTCACGTTACACAAAGCGAACAAAGCAAAGTTCTCTCAGTTATAATTCGAGTATCTCTCCCCAGTCTCCTCTCGTCCGACATGCCTTTTGTCGGAAATGCGCCATTTAGGATTTTCAGAGCAAGGCTTGGGTTCAAACCGATACTCCAGTATATATCCACGATAGTCAAACTGGAGAGAATGAGGGCATAATTTCTCAATTGGCTCTATTTCAGTGACATTATACAAAACTGCTCCCGGTACCTTGCCACGGAAGACACTTGACACCAACCAAAACTGTCTCATCGCTCTGGGGTAAGCGCCGTGAAGGCTCAGGTATTTCATACAAAGGTTTGCAGTGAGGAATTCCGGATCTTTCCCTGCGCTTTTGTGAATGATGCGCTGGTTATCCATAAAGTAAGTCACAGTTTTAGTGCTGTTATTCATCCACAGAGCCACAGCCTGGTCACCGTAAGGAAAACATAGCAGAGAAGTATTTCTTCTTTCCAGGATTTCTTCGACCAAATCACGAGTTAAGATGAGCCAGGCTTCATCGACGCGCACAATTTTTGGCTTGCAGTGTACAAAGCCCCAATACAGCGCTTGTTTGGGACGGAAGTTCAGCTCATACAGCAGCCTGTCCAAGCAAAGGAAATGATCGTCATCTATTCGCAGGAAATAGTCGAACTTGTGTCTTTGAAACGACCACTCCATGGTCTGAAGGAGCCTTTCTGCAAACGCCAACTTTTCTGCCATTCAAAGAGAAGTGGTCTTAGTAAGCACATGATGACCAAAGAATCAGCTTTTACACAAGCTACCAGCTACCCTTGTCATTATCTGTTATTTTTATTTATTTATTTATTTACTTATTTATTTTCGATCCGGGGAAACCTGTCAGGAGAAAACTATTACAAGAAAAAGTATTCTAGATCCCAGATCTCTGATCTATGCGCATGTCTGTGCCATTGGACCTGCGCGAAATGGAAGAGCTATGGGGTCGAGAATGGATCAGTTGCCATAGGGGGAGTGCGGGAAGGAATATTTGTAGCCTATTTCGGAGACTGGGTAGAGCACTGATTTTATCGCGTGAATGTTGATGAGAAGACAGCTCAGAGTAACTAATAATCTAATATTCCTGATTTTTTCTCATTTCAAAGATATCATTATTCATGGGGATGAGAAACTTTTCTTTAATGACTATGAGGCTTCCCAAGGGGTAGAAGCAACAAGCGACATGGCTCCGAAAACAGGCGACCGGTCTTCTCCCAAAACACCGACAACCGACATCCGGCAGAAAAAGCGCGACAGTTTGCGACGGACAATCCACTTTCCATTTCTCTTTGTTTTCTTTGCGACAGCGACATCTGTCCCCAATGAAACAAGCGACAGACAGAGTCGTAAACGAGCGACAAAGCGACACCAGATCACCCCTTGGAAGACCTCTTGAAGAGCCTTTACCATTAGATTATAGAACGATGATAAATACAATTTTGCTAAAATTGCATAGATAATTATTGTATTTAAATCTGTCATTTAACTTTCAACCCAGATTAACTGTGATAAAATCCACACCCTATTACAATTTAATCGTGAGCCGACTACTCAAGTGATAAACCCAACCAGTTAGCGACGTATAGTCTTACCTTCAAGAGAAAGAAACACTAAATCGTTATGTTCTTCGCTTTCCTTCAAAACAGCGTTCCTTGTCTGATTGTCCAACCCCGCGTGATCTGTGAAGAACCCACAGTAAACTTCATCTGTTCTTCTCTTGCATTCAGAAAACCACGTCTCCCTTATAGCGTCCCGTCTGGCTCTCTGTCCGGCGTGAGATAGTACTGCTACGAATAAGAGGAGGTTTTTCGGTCTAGTTCGGTGAAAAAGATAACCCGCACTTGCTTCGGGTGAATTAACGTATAAGGCCTCTTGAATTCTGTATTTTGAGGTGTCCAAAAGCGAAGGCCAGTTGGATATCACCATTATTAATGATCCTTCAAAAAACACGAGGCAAAGTAGCACGAAAAACAGGGTCCAGAGGGAAGACATTCCTTACGATTTTCAAACTTCGACACTGAAGAATATTTGCTCAATAAAATGTTGAAAGAAGAAATGTAAACACGCTGCAATTTGAATTTTGAGAATACGTTTTTTGGACTATCATTTGGTATCTTGGTAACAATGCGTGAGGACTGGGGAGAGGCGAGAGCCCTTCGCTGGATGAAGAAACCTTACTAAGGTCGTGTTATACTTCCTCGAATTGGTAAAATACAATAAAAAAGATAGTAACATTGTTTTTTGGATTGTTGAGAAATTAAATATTGGTTGTTGCTTCATATAATCAGTTTAGAGAAGGGGATTTCTCGGCAATTAGCGAATGTTTGTTAATACAGAACCTCAATTTTGAACCTCTATACAACGAAGTCTTCGATATAGCGAACGATATTCTTCCGTCCGACCTTTTACAATGCATGGAAAAGGACCTCGATATAAGGCGAACCCTCGATTTAAAGAACCCCTATTTAACGAAGTCCTTGGTATAACAAACGATATTCAACAACAACAACAACAACTTTATTTTGTGTCAAAGTACTTTAGCATACCTGCTAATTGGAGACACAACCTTTAAAAAATGTATGGAAAAGGACCTCAATATGACGAACCAATTTCCCTAGTCCCTTGTTAGTTCATTCCGGGTTCATTAAATCAAGGTTCCCAACCGTACTACATGACTGAGATTCCTCTAGTTTCATTTGGAGATACACCAGCCGATCTACTTTTAGTTTATTAAGCGTGCCAAATGTGACCAAACATCGTAACATTTCTAAAAGGAACTCACGAGAACCTTTCATTAAAATTTCAAAGGCAACAAAAGGCCGATATTTAGGCCCGAATGGTCACTACTTTAGATGTCCGCTGACAATTTGTAAATCTTGGCAATTTTTCATAGTAACGTATCTACATACTAACTCGGAATTGGGAAACCTGGGTACGATTATCAGCACCGACTTTGACACTTCACAGGGGAACTATTCAACAATTACCCTGCGAAATCGCCCGGAATATCGCTTGATACGTAGCCCGATCGAGTTGACTAAACTTAGGCGATATTACGCAAGAATGAGCAGGATAATTGATTTATTATTCAACATATTTGTTTTAAAAAGCTGGAAAATCCGCCAGTTTTCTCCGCGACCCACAAAATTACGTATATCGCAGGATATCTGTGTTGAGGACGTAGGCAAATAATATTGGGCGCGTTATGACCATGTTTGGACATTGTATGAATGAATGAACGAACGAACGACAATTTATTTCAATAGGGGTGCGTACAGTAAAAACCCGCAACTAAGAACCTACATTTTTGGGAAGTAGCCTAAACAGGTTCTTACATAAATCGTAGTTAACACAATCTTAGGCTACTTAGGTTCTTGAAATAGGTTCTTAATTCTGGAGAAAAGCAAATAAAACTCAGCTGCAAAACAAGATGGTTATTGGCCTATTTTCTATTTAAAAAAATCATTTTTACAGTAATGAGAATCTACTTTTTTCTTCAAATAGGATTCTTGCACTGCAGCTGTAATGTATTAATATGATTTTAGAAAATAAGAACCTGTTTTCAATTTTTAGGCTAAATAGGTTCTTGTTTATAGGGGGTATAAAATCCAAATTTTAGGCTAACAGGTTCTTAATTTTCTGGTTCTTAGTTGCGGGTTTTTACTGTATTTACAGTCAAGACTGTAGTCTCCCTTATTGCCCTATGAAACTAATGACAACAACATCGAAACTAAAATACTAGGATACTAAAATAAATACTGAAAATGCAATGTGCTGAATAATCATTGACGTTAGAACCTTTTCCGGTACATAATACACTCTTTTTACCAAAGAACAACAACAATAGTGATCCGGCTTAACGCTTTCCCCCACGGAGCACAAGGGTACAACTTGGATAACAAAATGTTCTCAAGAACTGAATATACCGCCCTTCACGAAATTCTCCCAACTGTAACTACAGGCAAACGTATGAAGACTTGTTAAGAGAACTGATACGTTGACCACTGTATACAAAAGATCAAGGAACAAAAAAAAAAAAAAAAACAAGAAAAAGAAGCAAGAAATTAAATTTTCAGAACGCACAAAACCACTTATTTTCAACCGTTTTTATTGCGACAGGGTATAGCCTCTCTAAAAGGCAAATATCTAAAAGTACAACGCGGATTCGTGACGCCTCAAAATGATACCAATGAAACTTTTCGCAGCTTAAGAGAGGATGACACAGTTGAACGGATAATTACAAGTTCATAGTCTGTTGAAAATTTGTAAAAACTAAACAAGAACGGAGTCCACTTGGGTGTTTTATATCCAGCTGTTCGTCTGAATTTCAAAATCAGAAAAATGAAAAAAACAAACAAACAAAACTATGAAAGTGAGAAACAAAATGTCTGGATAACATCCTCAAAAAAAGTACTTGATTGTGAAAAAAAAAAAACAAAAAACACGTTACAAGTAATTGAACCCGGCTGAAATTTAAGGTAAATGCTGTGAATCATATTCACTGAGAAAAAGTAGAAGCAGCGAAAGGTAACTATAATAAATACATAAAAAATATTTATACAGCACTTTTTAAGTGTAGAGTATGTAACTGAGAATCGATCGCTCCAATATATGGCTTACAAATTGGAAAATTACCCGTTGAAGTCAGAGCAACGTCCGTGAATTCGGTCACTTCACGTAACAGCGGTTTTCATGCGAGTTTTGAAAGTAATTCTCGTTTGCTTTATTTCATTCTGTGATTGGTTGGCAAAACTTGCCGCGCCACTGTCTCAACCAATGAGACGCAATACTGACGCAAAACCAAAACCAATCGTGACTTGCAAGCGCGCATTTTCCCGCGCTTGGCGCCGGTTACATGTAGTTGCTTCGTATTTTGATTGGTTCATTGGGCTGCTTGCGTCTGTTGTGATTGGCCGGAGGAATTAGAGCAGTTTCGTAAAACCAAAACCAAAACCAAAACCAAAGCAATTACTCCAGCCAACCACAACAGACAGAAACAGTGTAATGAACCAATCAGAATTCGAAGCAATTACACATAACCAGCGCAAAGCGCGGGAAAAGAGAGAGGATGATATTTTTCGCCGGCAAATATTTCTAACTTATTTCTTCATCCTACACAAGTACATAGCTATAATACTAGACTGGTAGTCTTAACATTACATATTCCAGGACAAATCAGTTAAAAGATTCTTTTTCTAGATTTGGTGCAAGAATTTGGAACAATATTCCTCAAAGTATCCGAGTACTCCCTGAGCACAAATTTATGGTTTCTCTACATCAGCTCCTTTTACATATTTTGGAATCAGAGGATACTTATGTTGACACACATACTTTAGTTAATAAATTAAGCAAGATGTCGTGAAATCTAACATAAGCTTGTAATTTTTTAAAGGAGCAGGGTTGGCGTAGTGGTGAGAGCGCTCGCCTTCCACCAGTGTGGCCCGGGTTCGATTCCCGGACTCGGCGTCATAAGCGTCATTATTATTATTATAAGTTGAATTGTAATAATTCTAGTTCATCTTTTTGTATCGATTATATAGATTTATCTTCCTTCTCCTTTCCTTTTCTTTCCTTTTTTTAATCTCTTCCTACTGAATCACCTTATGTTTGTTTTCCTCTGCCCGCCTCGATTAGCTAAGCTATATGCGAGCAGAGGAAGTTGATATGTGTTTATGTATAATTTTTATTTATTTTGTAACTCTTACTTGAATATCAATAAACAGAAACAGAAACAGAAAACTGAAAATCGCTCCCGTTTGCAAAGTTATGAAGTGACGGTTTGAAAGTTAAAAAAGTTTCACCCTGGTATAACTGTGTAGAGCCATCGAAACGTTCTTAGTTAAAATTTTGCTAACCCATACAAGAATCCTAATTTTGAGTCACTGTTAAACATTTGAGTAATATTAAGATTTTTAAGTCTAGCAGGAAATACTAAATGTCATCATTCAAATTAAAGCTTACGAACAGAACGTTCGAGTCTGCGTATGAAATCCTTTCGTAACCATTCAGATGAAAGTGCTTCAGCTCTTCTTTTTTGCGAAGCTATTTCTTTTTCTAATTTTATGCAAAAACGTGAATTTGTACAAAACGTTTGCCTTCCCCGCTCCTGACGGGAACTCTAATTATTATAATAAGACCACTGAAACTATCAAAGCTATGCTAATCCTTTTGTGGGAAAAAACCTGTACATGAAAATTAAATATGAAAATTCAAAATAACAGGATGTTAATTTAATTGCTGTACACTGCCATCCAGCGACGGCAGAACTAACTTGTGTCTGTGTGTGCAAGTCAGGGGGAGGGGTGGGTGAACAACAGTGAAGGTAGGCTCCACCCCTACCCCTCCCCCACACCCTTCGCGCTCCATAGTCACTTTGCTTTGCGGTCGTTTTTTTTAACGCTGTGGTTATCTTTGACGTTATCATTACACCTACAATACATCTCCGTTAATACAACCGCTGAGAGGCGAAAAAATTTCAACACGGTTCATTTAACGGGGTGGTTGTGTATAGCTAACGAAGTTCTATTATGACTAAGCATTGCTCACTTTGGAGAATACTTGGACCGAGTGGCCGCGCAGGCGATTGTGGGTAGGCGTATTATGAAGAAACATTCGCTTCCCCTAAACAATCCCACAATCCGTCACGCGATCCCAGTCTTTTCAAAAGTGAGGCATTACTTTAGATCACAAGAAAATAGCTGTAATGTCTCGGGGTAAAGGTAATAAGTTACCTTGAAAACTCTCTACAGTCATTCACTACTGGCTACCTCAAACTACAGTAAACACCCGCATATAAGAACAAATGGATTAAGAACACCAGGCTGAAATTTGGCCAATAAAGCCCCATTTTTATAAGAACACGATCAGCCTGAAAATTGCAACATGTTCTTATAAAATGGAAAAGTGTCATAATTACAAAACATGTAAGTTTATGTTTGCTGTCAGATAACTACATAATTCTATCAGCTGTCAAGCTGTCTTGTTTTGGTATTGAGTACTTTTTTTCTACAAAAATTATCTAGTTTATTTTCCTAAATTATGCTAATTATACCTCTAGCAACATGTTTTGGATAGTATTACTAAATAAAAATTTAAGAACATTTTAAGAACATTTTAAGACTGATTTGTCACTAAGAACCCGATAAATAAGAACTCAATCAGCCTGACCTCCGAAATCGTGTGTTCTTATATACGCGTGTTTACTGTACCGCTATTTTGAACGAATTTGTGCATCCCTTGAGAGTTCGAGATAGAGGGCGTCTTAATGTTTTTGCTGGAGCAATTGGAGAATTGGCCAACTGCACAAAATTCTGTGAGGTGGCACTGCTCTGGTTATAAGGTGCAATCTTATAGTATTTCTGGTTACCTTTTGCCGTCTTTTCTTTTCTTATCACAGAAAAAACCTCGATCATCACGTGGCTGGTATATAGCTTCAGTTTCCATAACAACAAGGGAATGCACGTACAGGCACTCCATTATATATATAGGATCCTAGCCATTACCATGTGCGCTGGTGCGTGTCTCCACCTTCGCGCCTGTTTTTCTCGCGCGCACCATTCCAACTCGCTTCCAGCTCCCGTACACGTTTACCTAGTAACTAGGGGACTAGTTACGAGATCGAGTACAATTACGAGTTTCAAACTTCAAACCAGTCACCTCCACAGAACCCTTACTCTTCTTCATTGCTTAATAACAGAAAATAAGATTTTCGAAACAGGATTGATATACGAAGTGCTTATGTAAAGCACGCGAACCACATTTTAAAAGTCGTACTCGTACTCGATCTCGTACTCGTAATCAAATCTAAAGGTCCCTACTGATTTGCTGGTGGTACTCATTTATACACTGGGCAGAGTTGTTCGTAGTAGGTCAAGCCCCATCACAGATGAATCAGAGTGCTCTGAGACCTGGAACAACTAGGTCCTTGGTGATAGTGTGTGGAAGCTACGTCACCAATGAGACCAGGCTTCAATCGCCGTGCTTCAGTGCACAGTAAGTCGTACTAAGGCCGACAAACCACCGCACCACCTTTCTCTGAATACAACTAATTCGATCAGAGTAGAATACGACGGCCCAACGTCAGCACTCTTCACACAGCGCCACTTGTCCTTTCTTGTATTTTCTACACGGACACAATCGCATGGTGGTTGGACTCGTTCCCGTGCAGCTGAACAGCAGAGACTGGGTCTGAACAATGCAGGCCGGGGGCTCCTTTCGGAAGCCCGGTGCGATAAGGGACGGCACGTCCTCAAGAACACTTGTGTTACATGGGAAACCATTCCTGCCACCCAAACAAAAATCAGTCACGCAAGAAGAAAGGAAGTGACTAAGTTACAAGGTGATACTTACTGTACTGACTTCATCATTACTGAGCTTCCCTACGTGCTCCGTTGTTTCAGAAGTCGTTCTATCATGACAGAAGCTTCTGATCACGAGCAAAATTGAAATCCACCCTGTCTTGTCATCAAGCAGGGCCAACCATGTCTCTCGAACATTCTTACTGTTGTTTAACTCGATTGTGATTGGTGGGATTTCAAGCTTTACCAAACCAATTACCATAATACGCTGAATACTTACTCAGACAGAGAGTCGCGAGAGTTGAGGTTCTTGAAGAACTGTGGTTCACAAACCATCCCTGAAAGACAAATAAATTGGAGCAAGAAAAATAGAAACTCAGTCTTCAGTGATGGTCAA